>JACEII010000703.1:0-14967 GCA_014332785.1 Antheraea mylitta
CCAGGGTCTGGAGACACCATGAGTGCGCAGTCTGTTCCAGCATATCTGAGATGCAGATACGGTTCCAATACTATTTGAGAGTTCTTAATACCCTGAAACGTTAGAAAGAGATCGATAAAAAAAATTGAGGCAATCATAAGAACTGCTGACAAAAGTGAAAAATCAATACAATAGAATGCGTTCTGTTTTAAATTGATTATAGTGTGAATTATTTACATTTCATAATTTGTAAAATTAAATTATTATCATTAGGCTGGTTTTCATATATATTGGCACTTCGAACAATAATTATTTACATTTTTATACAATTTATAATTGACTAGCCTCTACCCGCGACTTCGTTGGCGTGGAATAGTTACTTTTGGCAAAAGCTAACACGCAGCGGAAGTTCTCAAGAGAAATAAAAACAATTTTGAAACATTTTCCATTAGTGCTCCGCTCCTATTGGTCTTAGCGTGATGATAAATAACCTATAACCATCCTCGATAAATGAGCTGCATAACATTGAAAGAATTTTTCAAATCGGATGAGTAGTTCCTGAGATTACCCCCTACAACGTCACAAACTTACAAACTTTACCTCTTTATAATATTAGTATAGATATATAATAGGCAGCAAAATTTCGATACAAAATATCAATATTAGACTTACACAGGCACTTATATTATACATCGCGAAATACGATCGGTCACGGTTACAAGCATGTCATCCTGCCACACTTCTAAAAGGATAGACAGTAACCTTTGTAATAGACAGTAACCTTTGTATAAGATAGAACTGACGTCACAAGGGAAATAATACCTGAGAACGCAGTTTGTCTCTGCAGACTGCCTCAAGAACGTCCAGCTGCATGTCCAGCTGTGGGAAGTTTCCCGGATTGTAGACGCAGGCGCAAGGCTGCTGTGACTCGTGCACTATATGTGCCAATGCCATACCATATGCTGACAGTATACCTTATGGAAATGAACGTAAGAACGAATGAACGAACGAATACATCAATGTACCAATTAATGAATGAACTTCGAGTTGGCAACCTTACATCGGGCTGCGGGCAAACAAATTAATGTCAGAGTAATGTATGTAATGCATTTTATAATATTAAATTGTTAAGATTTAGGATTGCAATCTAAAGATAGCCATAGACGACCACAATGCACCCGCTATAAAATCAATAACGTCATTAAACCTAAAATAGTTAATAGTTAAATAAAATTAAATAAATGACTTAAAAAAAATTGGCTCACGGATACGATTTTTTAGGTACACAAGAAATTACACGTAGCAAAAAAAGGTGCATGAGTCTACAGTTTAGAAAAATTTAATAAGAAAATATGCTAAAAGCTGTAGATACGTCATAGTCGATTCAACAGCGCCTTGTTAAAACTTGCTTAGTGAATCCGCCCGCCCTCAACATATAACAATTTCTTTTTCACCACCGATATTAAGAATTTGCCATCTCACTTCCACATTTTGTTGAAGACGGTGCGGCGTTACAACATTACTTAACATGTGTGCGTTATCATACCATTTGTTTTATTAAAATATCATATAGGTAACGTATCAGCAACTTTTCAGTTACAATATCATTAGTCTAACAGCTTTAGTTTCGAAAGTATTTAATGTAAAAACAGTAAAAAAAATAATAAGTTAGCAAATCCGACACCGCGTCCATCGACGCATAAGTCCGAATCCCGTACTAAATAATATTATAAAGTTACATCTAGGATACCTTCTGTTCCATAAAACGCAAAGGGTTCTCCAGGATAACGGACCAAAGTCAAAAATGTGTAGTTGATGATGAAAAAGCATTTTCTTTTCTTTGATTTTTAAACAATAACGATTGTAAAAAAAAGTACACTTTAATAATAGCATGTCGAAATAGTTGAAAGATATGTGTAAACGAAACTGTCACTATAATAAACTATGTAACGGGTTCTAGGCTTATTGAGAAAAAATATTCTCAAATACCAAATGGGTATATGTTTGAGTGAAACCCTGGATAGTTTAGATTCACAATTGGAAACTATAGTTGTCGCTACAATCGGGTTTTAAATATTTTAAGATTTTTTGCGTTTACAACCGGTAATAACCAATTTGGTGCAGACGAAGTCGAACGGGTCAGCCAGTAGACATAAGTATAAGATATAAGTGAGTTCTAGCAGTTGTGCCTTAGAGCCGGTCTCTCTAAGTTTAGCTTGTTAACCATCTCGGACTACATCGTCATATAACACCACGTAAGATTATGGTCAAACGTTAACACCAATAAGTATAAGAAACGTATGTTCTTAATAAATATGGATCATGACGTAATAGCAAATAAGAATCATAGTACTCTGAATGACGTCATTCGATTTTTTTCGAACTGACTGACCAGTGTGTAAGTAGCTTTCGCAGCGTCACCGGGCTTTTAAGATGAGCACTTAGGGGTACTCGATCGAATGACAACAAGCTCAAGGGTGAAAAAGTAGATGTTGACTTGAACACACCAACGCAAACAAACTAACCATGCGAGCAAAGGCAACTAATATACATGTATACTTGGGGGTTGTCCAATAATTACATGAGGCATTTTTAAGGATTTTTGACCCTGATCGCGTCACGTGATTAATAGATACCCCTTTAAATGAGATACGTAGTGATTGCGTAAATGTGAGTTCTTTACATCTCAAAATGTGCTAAATTCAGTTTTAAACGTTAATATAACATGTTTAACCTTTTGAAGTAAAACTTCTTTAGGTGCGCCTAAGAGGTAACTGGATGACAATGCAACGGAAGTCCGTTACGGCAATATGGCGTCACGTTTCTATACCATCCGGTTAGATAATAATTAAACAACGAAGATTTCTATTAAATCATAATTAATTTAATTCGTTATTTATTATAGTAATCTATTCCTACTCTTCTATATTTTATTTACTTTATAACAAAGAGTTGCTAATAATATTGTTATCTATTTTCTGTGTTATTTAAGTTCCGAAGTTAAATTAACATGGCACTCCAGATAATGAAGCTTTGATTTAATTTGTTACTTACTTACATTAAAACCAGGTGGCAACACGGTCGTGCGCCCACATATACATAATTAATTCTATTGTATGATTTTTATTATTATTCAATTTTTCCTTTTTTTTGATTCGTTTATTGACCCAATCAAAGATATTTAAGAAGTTTTACTTCGATCGCGTGTGACGGTTACACACACTATTTTTTTAATATTTTCCAGTTTTTATACACCGAGATCGAAGTTCAAATACGATCATCATATTTCACATGTACAAAAATTTTCAAAATTTTGAAAAATGACGTAAAATATTAGGAACTGCTAAAATTGGATTTAGCTAATCTTAAAGTGTAACAGTACATGTACTTCGGGTCTGGTTGTTAGATGTGAAACTCACCAGCGTATTTATGTATTAGCACTGTGGATATTCCTAAGTGCCTAGCGACAGCGCACGCGTGCTGTCCCCCCGCGCCCCCGAAACATGCGAGCGCGTGCTGCGACGCGTCGTGCCCGCGAGCGGTCGTTAACGCCCTCAAGTACAAAAAAAAAAGTTCTTTTTTCTCAATTTTTTTAACTTTATTTTTGCAATCAATCGTTGCGATTATTACTGCCATTGTCACGTAGTTAATAATATCACAAGCGTCGTGCGATCATTTCAATATTAAGCATCGTGTAAATCAATATTATAACAAGACGGTGGATCCCTTGTTAGAACCTTGCTGGGAGTTTTTGTGGCATCTCAGAGTTTCATGCTCCGTGGTATTATTTTCCATTCACTTCACTTATGCACAATAAACTAACTATATTACGTAAAACACCACCAAATTTACACAATATAGAGTCAAATAACACAAGATTATGAATAAAATATAAAATCCACTACATGACAGATTGAAATCCCGCCAAATACTCCCATTTTTTCTCAAATTGACTACGCTATTGGCTTATCAGGGTCTTAACACAAAACAGAGTAGGTAACAAAGCTAAAACACCCTCGGTTTTACTACAAGAAAGTTAAATAAGTATTAAATACTTGCTCTAAAAGGTTTCGTACTAAATGTACCTCGCAAGTTTAACCTAACCTAACCAAAGCGAGACAAAATAGCAAGATGGCGAATATTCAGCGAGCGCGGTCCATTTAAAACGTTACCTTTTTAAGGCAAGTATTCAATACGTTTTTAACTAACCTCCCATATATAAACACAGACTAGCAACGCACTTGCAACTCCACTGGTGTTACAAGTGTCTATGGACGGTGGTGATCACTCAACATCAGGTGCCCACCTGTTCGTTTGTCTCCTTTTAAAACAAAATAAAAACAAGCGGTGTATTTAGTACGAAACCTTTTTAAAGTATTTAATACGTATTTAACTTTTTTTGTAATAACACCAATAGTATTTGTGTACTTGTCCAAGGTTCAACAGAAACGGTTGGCTCACAAAGATGCTCAAGGCACAAAAAGGCTCAAGAGTCGTTATATCTTATATGTGAAACATATAACGCCTTACCTTATAGGTCGACACATGGCTTCATTAGCCACATTAATAAAGCCCATAGCCACTTCTTCCATCGTCATCTGAAAAAAAAAAGGTTAATTCATTCGTCTCATAAAATATTTAATTTCATACATTATCCTTTGTATTGCCTTAAAGAAACTATTAATATAATTAGGTATTAAAATTCTCACGCATCACTGTTATCTTTTACGTGAAATGAAAAATATTAGGTCTTTACGTATGAAATTGCCGTTTTGTATGAAAAAACTTATTTTTCATGCCAATGCAGTGGCAGTATTTTGATGCCCTTCTTAAAGAAATCAGCTGGACGGGACGTAACAAACTCTTCAGAGGTATTTTGTGCTGCCTCTCGGGTATTGACCTTTTTTCCCGCCAAGGAGTTATCCAAATTCTGGAAAAAGTAGTAGTCTATAGGCGCAAGGTCTGGTGAGTAGGGCGGATGACGGAGAACTTCCAACGCCAGTTCTTTCAACTTGGAGACCGTCTGCTGTGCAGTATGAGATCGCGAGTTGTCGTGCAGGCGCAGCGGAGACGAACGACTGACCAATGCTGGTTGGAGATGTGCCAGCTTCTCCATTATTGTGTTCAGTTCTTCACAGTACACATCTGCAGTACTGCTCACTCCGTTTGGTAAGAAGCTGTGATGAATCACACCGGCGCTAGACCACCAAACAGTGACCATCTCCTTTCTAGGGGTAAGTTTTCATTTAGGGCATTGTTTAGGTGCTGGACCAGGATCCAACCAACTTGCTGAGCACTTGCGTTCATCAAACAGTATCCATTTTTCATCGCAGGTAACAATGCGGTTAAAAATTCCTTCATTTGTGTGTCTGTTGAGCAGTGCAAGGCACGTCTCGACACATAGTACGCGCTGGCGATCATTGAGTTCGTGGGGCACCCATTTGTCAACCTTTTTTACCTTGCCAATTTAACGCAAATGGACCAATATCATTTTGACGCTAACGTCGAAAGCTGCTGCTAATTCAGCCGTAGATTGTATATCATCACCTTTAATTCCTCATTGTCGACCAAAATCTTGGGACGATTGCGAGGTTTATTTTTCAGGTCGAAATTCCCAGAACGGAAGCGAGCAAACCAATAACAGGTGGTGCGTTGGTTTGTAGTGTTAGTTCCGTAAACGTCGTTGATGTTACGTGCCGCTTGTGCCGCGTTGCCGCCACGACGGTACTCATATTCCATAATAACTCGAATTTTTAACGTATCCATGATGACAAAAAAGATTGAAATGCGATGAAAATGTAACACTAATCAATAAACAAATGACTAATTTTGGAAAAGGAATTCCATGTTTTTAAAATAAAATTAATTTGAAATTAGAATTAGCCGAACAAAAATTGTTTTATTAATAAAAAATTAGCCAAACAAAAATTGTTTTAATTTGAAATGACCAGTACTGCAGAACGGCAATTTCATAGGTAAAGACCTAATAATTAGTCACACTATAATTACACATTTGTAACACGGTTACTTTTTGTGTGAAAGATCAGTCGTCATGTAAAACTTAGAATTTAATAGTGTACTATGAATATGGAACCAAAAGTCCTGAAAAATATCATTCGCAGAATTCACACATTTATTATAATTACATTATACCGAGGAGCTATTTTTTGTAATTGTTTTGTATAAAGTTTACGAGTTAATAGAAAATGCATATATACCTGACATACTAAAATGAGGCAGCTGAAATTTAAAACAATCACGATATAACAGTCATTAATATGGCTATTTTTCATTTATCACGTGTGAAATAGTATTGATGGTAAATTATTATACTTGAGTTACCCTGTTTTGGTATCTCAGTTATATACATATTTTCTATTAGTTTCAAATCTCTATAAAAAAAAACAATTACAAAAGAATCAATAACTCTTCGGTATAGTATATACGACGTGTGTATTCTGCGAAAAATAATTATCACTGTTATTTCACAGGTGATAAATAAAAATCAGCTATATTTCCGAATTAAAAACTATTATATTAAAATATAATTTTTTATTTAAATAGAGATAACGAAACCGAACGACAAGTTTTTGGAAGTATGAGGTATTTCCTTTCAAATAGCCATCATTACAAAATCAACGTTGTACGATCAAATAATAACATTTTTCAAAAGTATAGGTGGTAGAGCCACGCTGAAGCTATTATTGGTTTCAGTAGAATGGGTCGACTCACAGAAAACCGACGAGAAGTAACAATGTTTGCATTGTTGCGTTTTGTTCAGTCAGTGAGAGCGCCGGAGATCCATGTCCCCTCCCCTCTTTTCTCCCTTTCTCTCAGTTCCCCCAAACACAGGCTGGCAACGCACTTGCGACTCCTCTGGGGTTGCTAGTATGTATGGACGGCGGTGATCGCTAAAACAAAGACACGCCTGTCTGTCCGTTCACAATAAACTCAAAAACTACCGAACGGATTTTCATGCGATTTTCACCAATAGATAAAATGAAGCATAAGGAAGGTTTAGTTATTTAATTTGTCAATGTTTTTTTATTATCAGGGCCGAAGCAACGTCCACCAAGCCCGATATAATGATAAGAAAAACATTATATGCCTCTTTAATTGACATACCTCTTTCCCACAATCTTTCTTCAAGAAAGTATTTATTTCATCGGTCATCTTCTTAAACTCTACAATAGTAGCCTCGCGGTCGAGAGGCTCATCTTCATTTGGTCCAAATATTTTCGGAAAATATTCAGGCAATAGCCGTCCTGAAAAGTTTAAATATAATAATCTATATAAAAACATAAAAACACTGCCGTTTTTATTATAGGGGGCAAACGCACAAACGGGTCACCCGATGGTAAGTGATCACCGCCGTCCATAGACACTTGCAACACCGGGGGAGTCACGAGTGCGTTGCCGGCCTTTAAAAAAAGTGTACGCTCGCTTTTTGAAAGTTTGCAATTCATAGTTGTTTGTAAACACCGCCGCTGGGAGTCGATTCCATAGGGTCAAAGTACGAGGCAGAAACGCCCTGAAAACCTCACCATGGAAGACCTCCACTCATCGAGGTGGTGTGGATGAAATTTAAGTTTCAGGCGGGTAGTACGATGGCAGAATGTAGCGGCCATACTTATGCCTGATCATAAGTATGGCATAAGTATTTGGCACTGTTAAGTTGGTCTACTTCGTTTACTTTCATAGCTTAATTGCTTATGGTATTTTGTTGTGGGGGGACACCAGTAGTCAGGCATGTTTTATGATTCCTTTTTTTAAGTTTATTTTTGGCAATCAATCTTTTAGATTTTTACTGCCACTGTCGCGTAGTCAATAATATTATTACAAGCGTCGTACGATAATTTCTATATTAAGCATCTTGTGAATCAATATTCTAACAAAATTGTGGATCCCTTGTTAGAACCTTCCAGGGAGTTTTTGTAGCATCTTAGAATTTCATGCTCCGTGGTACCGAGTTAGACACCATGTTTATATTAAAAAGCGGGTAGTTCGAGTAATTTATAAAATGGTAGTTCGTGAATTATTAAAAACTAAGTTTCAAGAACTCTGTATCTTAACTGTGCCCGCCCAATACTTTCTTGTTCTTGATAAATCAAATCGAATTTCTTGCCGGTGCTTCTCGATGACTGGGTTGTATTCCGAACCGGTTGTAGTAATAACGTTCATAAGTGCCTATTCATTGCCTAAATTGAATAAAGAGTATTTTGATTTTGAATCTAATATATGTCCGCAATAACTTAGATAAGCTAGATTCACTATAAGACCCACATAATTCAAATAATATAAACAATAACAAATTGGTCATTCCTTGTTTCAGGCTCACTATGACTTGTAACAGTTTTTCTAAGTGATAGTCATAAAGTTTTATACCAAAGTCTAAAAGCACATTACAGATTTCTACACCATGTCAAGCGGGTATTAATGTCATAGGGTTGATCAATATGTGAATGCCACCATCAGTCTGGAAATGACGCCTCTCTCTGTGCATCCACTAAAAATGAATGTACACTATTGCGGTGTTATTACAAAAAAGTTAAATACGTATTAAATACTTGCTTTAATTTTTTTTTTATTAAACGCACCACGCTCGCCCTAGGCCAGTTCGCATTATCCTTTTTTCGCAAGTCAAACGTAACCTAACCAAAGCGAGACAAAAGAGCAAGATGCCGAACATTCAGCGAGCGCGGTGCATTTAAAACGTAACCTTTTTAAAGCAAGTATTCAATACGTATTTAACTTTTTTGTCATAACACCGTGTATGTTTAGTTAAACCACATTTAGATTCTTGCCGGTTCTTCTCGATGACCGGGTTGTTTGTCCGAACCGGTGGTGGTTTTGTTGTTCATAATCGCCTTCTTAGGGACTAAATTGAATGAAGCAATTTTCATTTTTGGATCAGACAGGATATATCAAGCATTCAATATACCGACCGTCACGGTCAGATAAAAGTCAGCGAAAGGGCAGAAACTGTGGACACTTTTTTAAAATAAAAAGAAAGATCACTATTTGGTGCACGTGTACCTAATAGTAAGTTTGCGTCAGTAACAGCCAATGGTCCTCCCTTCCTGTAGCAAGCGGGTCCGGGCTGAGCCCCCGCAGACTCCGGTCCCGCCACAAACAAACCAGACCGGAAGAACAACATGGACCCTCCACCGGCTGCGACTGTGTTTATATCTGTGAAATATTATCCATATTTTACTTTTACACGTATCTTACCCTCGCGATACATTTGTATCTTACCATTAGTAAATTTTTAAAGATTTAGATCGAAAATAGGTTAGATTCCTATTGTTACTATTCCCATTTCCTTCGTTAAATGCTATATATTATATATAATTTCCTAATTCAAATATTTGTGTTTTTTTGTTTCAATCACGTTATATATTTCAATGATATTGACGTATATGTATGAGCTTGTATTTGTTAATTTATATTTTGGTAATTATAATATTTGAAGTAATTTTCTTTACTATAAGATTTATTGGGTGTTATTAACTCAAATGATTTAGACTGTTATTTGTAACTGCTACAAGTTACTCGTTATTCGTGTTAACGAAAATTTTTATTTAATAATATGCCATCAAAAACATAAATGTGAAATGAGAACCAATATATGCCTTAGTTGATGACATCAATGAGAAAAGAAGAATGATCTAAATGGGTGCCAAGTTCAATGGTCAGTCCTGAAATTTATTTAAAACAACATTAAACATATTACAAGAACTTTAAATATAATTTCTTCTTATAACTTAGAATAGCATAATGAAGCCTAAGGTCTAACTTGGCTAGTTCGAATGTACCTATAAATTTAAGATTACCTAATTGTGGTGCTTGTATAGTCACTCCAGCAGTGGTCGCCTCATGGACGTGCTCTAAGGCACCAGCATAACGTGACACGTCCGTGGATGTACCACCCATATCGAAACCTGATAAATGATAAATAGAGTTTTTCAAAGGATTTTAGTCTGTCATGTAGTGGATTTTATATTTTATTCATAATCTTGTGTTACTTGACTCTATATTTTGTAAATTTGGTAGTGTTTTACGTAATATAGTAAGTTTATTGTGCATACGTGAAGTGAATGGAAAGTAATACCACGGAGCATGAAATTCCGAGATGCCACAAAAACTCCCTGGAAGGTTCTAACAAGGGATCCACAATTTTGTTAGAATATTGATTCACAAGATGCTTAATATAGAAATGATCGTACGCTTGTAATATTATTGACTACGCGACAGTGGCAGTAAAAATCTGAAAGATTGATTGCCAAAAATAAAGTTAAAATAAGGAATCATAAAACATGCCTGACTACTAGTCCACTACTATGTCGTGGTGGTCTAGTGGTTTCACCAGTGAAATATCCATTCAATATCAGAAAGTTCGAACTCATTTACCAACTAATTTTTCGGGATACGCATACATTTACTAATTTAAATTGGTAACACTATCGGATAAAGGTGAAGGAAAATATCATGAGGAAACCTATAAGTGAAAGAAAATATATTTATATTACAACCGTATGTGGGAAAATATAAAATTGTGGATTTCACAGAGTTTGAAATTGCCAATACGTTGTGGACTGGCGTGGTGATTACACCCATACCTTTATTCGAGAAAAGGCTTATCGCTCTACAGTGCGCATCTTATAAACTGATGATGATGTTCACTACTACTGATTAGATATAAACCAAAAAAAAATATCGAAAAGGGATCACCTATAACCGGTAAGCCTGTTTCTTTCTGATACGATGTCATCGCGTATCCAACTACCCCACCAGCTGGACCCGATAGTATTGCACGAGATCCGTTAAACCTGTGAGGAATTTGACTTCTCTTGATTACTAATACACCAACTACTTACCTCTTTACCTTACATAAAAGTTTAACATACATTTCGCACAAACATCATACATATCTTTAATTTAAAACGATTACAACATTGTTGCGGTATTGAAATAAGCCATTGTATAAAAAATTCAAGTTAGTTATTAAATCTTAATAGGAATATTTAAAATTACTTAAATCTTCAAATAATTACACAACTGAAACATCTCTACACTGTTCGCAGTTGCAACTGAATAACGTTCACTAATGTTTTAAAAGTTCATATTTTATATATTGTTCGTAATTTTTTTAATATTTCTCTGATTTAAGGGTACGAGTACTCGTCCGGTGGCCTATCTTCGACCGTAGAGAACAGAAAAACTTCGTCTAATTTCTTTAACACTAAATCGTCAATAGCTACTTAAAAAAAATGAAGGGAAGGAAGGCTGAAAAACAGAGGAGGTAGATATTCTTAACAGTCCTCTCCCTACTGTCTATTTATATATAGATTTATGTTAAGCCAATCAGGTTAATAGACTTATGTGACACATATTCCTTCTACATCTGACAACGCTTTATTTATTTAAGGCACACCCAAGATAAACAAAAAAACTCATTTACAATTCCATAGGTGTCAACCCGCCGTCAGACTGCATGAATAGGACATTAGAACCTCGTAGTCCACCCGTAAAACCTTCAGCGAAACTCCTCACGTATTCCCTGATGTGTGGAGTAAGGTATGCGTCTGCTGAAGCAGTAAAACCTCGAGGCACCATCCGCACCATAGACGTGACGGCATGGGATAGCGAAACTTGCTTAAAACCTGAAAATTTGGTCAATTGTCCTGGGAGTTTTTCGATGATCCTCACTCTGGCGTAGTGGCTTTTACATTTTATTCATAATCTTGTGTCATTTGACTCTATATTTTGTTATATTGGTTGCATTTTACGAGGTATAATTCAGTTATTGTGAAGTTGATGGACAATAATACCATGGAGCATGAATTCTGAGATGCCACATAAATTACCTATAAAATTCCAACAAAGGGCAATGCACTCTCACTTATTATATTATTACTTACTTGAAAATGGCAGTAATAGTGTAGAAGTCTTTTAATGTGAAACATTTATAGGTAGAGGGTAAACGTAATTGTTAACATGGCGACGTAAATCATACACTTTACATTATTAACGAGATACTTAAAAACATTTACAACTAACTCTATCTGTATAAACATAAGATTCAAATTGTTTTGTCGACCACCCGTTTTACTAATGCTACGCGGCACACGCTGACATAGCGCCCTTTGATAAATGCCGCTAAACACACCGTGCTGCACCTAGTCGAATTTTTGTAATTTATTTAATAAAAATTAATATTAAAATAACTAAACAGCCATTATTTTATGGAAGAAATTTGTGATGCTTTATCTATTCATTATACTATAACTGATTCCTGTCGTAATCTGTTTTTTAATGCATATAAAATATACAAAATAATTTCGATGTTTAACATATGCCAGACGTCCTGTAAAAGCTCATTTTTTTTCTAATACCGGTCGGTTTAGGTTAGAAATCAAAATATACATTTATAATGTATTTAGCTTATTGAAATGTCAGCCCACAGTTGAAATTGTGGTCGAACGTGAAAAAATAACGTTCTCGAATAAAAAATACAGATACTATTTTTTATATCATAGGAGACAAATGAACAGGTGGATAACCTGATGTTGAGTGAACACCGTCGTCCATAGACACTACGTCCAACGCAAATGCGTTACCTGCCTTTTACTACACGCCTTCTTGGTAAAACTGAACTGAAACCTTTTTACAGGCATGAAGATATAACATGATTGGATAGGAAGCAAGCAAGCTAATTATATTTAATTCATACCCATTTTCATTCTAGGAATATTTGAAATCTAGACATTGCTATTCGTCAAGGCTTCAAAGTTACCTAGGACTATTAATGTAGTATTTTATTAAATATATAACGCAAATTAAAAATACGTACAATATCTGGCAATGTCGTGCTTCTCAGTACTTACCTAAACTTTCAGCAATCTTTCCAATTCTGACTTCATGATCGTGGTATGTATAACTATGTGCCAATACAACTGCAATACTCTCAATCCCTTTCTTCAATAACTTCTTCAAATCTCTTCTAACTGCTACGTCATCTACGTCTTTAATTACGAGCATTTTTTCACCAGTAGTTCCGAGCACTTCTTTCCAATTTTTGTCTTTTTTCATTTGGCACCTATCTTCTAAAGCTGGAATAATCCTGCAGTCTACTTCTACCACTTCTTGGTACAGGACACCTGGTCTTTTTATATCCTGCAATACGTCAGTAACTATAGAAAACGACACCAAAGTATAAAAAATATATAAGTATGTTTCTATAAACATGTCAAGTTTTTTTATCAAGGAGTTTTTTTTTTCGAACTGAGTACGCTATTGACCCAGCGCTTCATCGGACTATTCATACATATATGAGTTGTTGAAACAAATGTTTGTAGTAACCTCAACAACTTTTACATATATTTCGTGTCAGATAGTTTTCTAAATTACTTCAGTTTTGTAAGGGAAAAAATAAAACCCTTCCACTTTCATGTGTAAGCGTATATGAGTGCACGTGTGTGGAGGTTATATGTATAATGTTGTCGCAGTGATGTGAGATTTTGTAACACTAAATCACGCGAGCATTGCACTCAAAAGTTTCACGCCAGGGTAATGGACATGAGCCGCTGCCGAGGAGTGCTTAATCTGATTTATTAAGAAGTAATCTATGAAACTATTCAGCTATATACTATTGTTGTTTAAATTAATCATTATAATTAATGTATACGAATTCGCAGTCAGTCGGTAGTCTTATATAAAAAGCGTTTCTTTATTTATTCCATACTTGTTCCTATCCCATTTATGTTATTAATACTTTAGAAGTTATGGTTCACATGTCCTAAACATTAGTCCAACTATTTTAACAAAAAGTTGCGTGTAAACTCCATTAAAATCTATGGTATTATTAATTAACTGTCATCGAAATCGATCGAATGATACAATATATCATCCAAATATGTATTCGGAATTTATTATATCTATATTATAATGAAGTAGTAAGCTGAAACTAAAAAGCCACCAATAACTCTAAATCTAGACTATTTTTTAATCCTAAACATATTGGAAAAACCTCTGTGTTGTCTAAGTTATGTGATGCAGCTATTTGTTAAGTTATGCGTAATTTACCATACTTACCAGATGAAATATATTTGGCCTCGCCTGGTTCCCTATATACAGTAAATCCTTAAACCCTTTATTTATGATTAGCGCCATTTTTGCTCCCTTCCTTTCTAATAAAGCATTAGTTGCCACTGTTGTTCCCATTCGTATAGACGTTATGAGGGAAGAATCCACTTTACCATCTTTATCTAATGCGTTTCCAGTTTCCTAAAATTATTATTTTTCTATTAATTAACAGAACACTTGTATGAGACTGAAGTGAGATTACGATCTAAGACAGGTCGTATAAGATGACCCTGAATCTGCCAGACTGTAGCCAGCTAACGAGTAGCTTTTATATTTTGATTATTGAAACGTTGACAACGTTCAGTGGAAATATATCTCTCAATGAGGCAGTGTTTATAGGTTTTGTTATACTTATCAGGAATATTGAAATCTGTGATTTAGGTAAACATTTGCAAGATTTGAGCTGGAATGACGAACAATATACGGCTGATTTTGACCACGTAGCATTTTCACTTAAAATTATGTTAACACACTAGTTTGTGAGAAAATGAGAATGCTGACAACATAATGTCTTCAATAATAGCATAATGTCAAATGGACACCATTTGACATTATGCAGTCTATAGAACTAACCGATCATTGAAAAACCAATGTCCTAAGTGAAACAAGTCATAAACAGTTTACCACTCTGAAGGATCAAGTTGAAACATGTAGTAGTGGTGTTCATGAAGTCAGCTCAAAGTGTAGGGGTACCTTGCGTCTAATACTTCAGTAATTCAGAAATAAGATAAAAATGTTCCAAAAATTACAAGAATTTAACTAAAGACAGATTTTGCAGTAACAAATAATTTCAAAGACAGCTAAGTTTAATCTCCCAAAAAGATAATAATACCTCTTGTATTA
>JACEII010000704.1:0-14964 GCA_014332785.1 Antheraea mylitta
GAACAGGTGAGTCACGTGATGTTAAGTGACCACCACCTCTATAGACACTAGCAACACCAGGGGTGTCGCAAGTGCGTTGCCAACTTGTATATGGGGGAGAGTAAGGGAAGGCAAAGGAGGAAAGGAGAAGAGAAGTGGGCCTCCGACGCTCTCACAGACCAAACGAAACACTACAATGCAAGCGCTGTTATTTCACGTCGATTTTCTGTGCGAGGGTGGTATTAGCCCGAAAGGATACTTGGTAGCCGGTTAACGTTGTATTTTTACTGCGCATTTTGATTTATGAATAGGTTTAGGGACATTTTTTTTTCAGTAACTTTTAAACGCAATTAAAAGCATGAATGTATCACTGTCAGACACATTTCTTTATAAACAATCATATATATATATACCTGCTGATATATTTTATAAAAAAAAATAATTAATTTTAAACCAATATTTTTTTCCATAACAAAGAACAAATTTCATTTTATTAAACATTATTGATATTAAGATTTCACCATATACAATGAAACAACGATAAACGTAAAGGTATGTACGTATGACTTGGGATTGATGCCATTTTAAATATATGCGTCGTCGACCATCAGGCTATACGAAACTGAAATAGCTTGGGCCGGTGAGGTGAAATATCTTGGCGTCACTTTAGATAAACACTTAAATTTCGATTCACACACAGATAGAGTGTGAAATAAAGCCGCTATGGTCTTGGGTCGTCTCTATCATTTGCTTTGTCATAAGAGTAAAATGTCCCCCAGACATAAACTCACTTTATATAAAACTTGCATCCAACCGATTATGACGTACAGTTGTTCGGTTTTTGCACATACGCAAAATCGTATTCAAAAGTTACAGGTTCTCCAGAACCGAGCCCAACGTAAAATAACCGGTGCCCCATGGTACATCCGGAATAAGGATCTCCACAGGGACCTGGAGATGCCTTCTGTCTGGGCGTATATAAAATCACTCACACGTAGTTATTTCGAAAAAGCCGCGAATCATCCCAGCCCTTTAGTGGTATCCGCCACGAACTATGAACCCGTACCCAACGCTGCGCAGTATAGAAGACGACCGCGACACATTCTTACCGACCCTCCTGATTCAATCACGTCAGCGAAAGATCAGTAGCAGCCTGTCTCTTCAGACAAAGCGTGTTCACGTCCACGCCCGCATAATCACTATCACGCCACCATGGTCGGGGGGTAAATTTCGCTCCCGCACACCAGATTAGGCCCCGCTCGGCAACGGCTCAAGCCTAGGTCCGTTCCCTCGGCGGGGAGCCCTTGAGTACGCTGCTCACGTGATACAGTGACACAAAACTTTACATCACTGCTACAACATCACTTACATCACCTATACATACGTGCACGCCTACACGCTTACATGCTGTTTTTCTTTTTCAGAAAAATAAACACACAACAAAGAGTTCTACCCTTATTTTTCCCTATCCTATCCTATATAGTTTAGAGAAATTTTTCCAACACAAAATACATATAGGAGTTGTTGAGGCACGCATGCTTGGTACACATGCATGTTTTAATAACTTATATACGTATATCTAGATAGCTTAGCTTAGGTTAGATCAGATAGGTTGCGATTTTTGCACAAAACAGGCGACAGCCCAAGCCGAGGTGTACTGTACACCCTTGAGTTGGTCGCCCAAACGTCCCAAGTCGGTTGAGTGCCTTCAGCGCTCGACTCAATAGTTCGGTGAAGCTGTAAAGACCTTACCAAGTCAACAGCGTATACAATTCGAAAAAAAAAAATGCGTCGATAACACACGCTGCCACAATTATCGCTATCTTTATCAAGCAGCCAGTACTGCACTAAACTATAGCTATAGCTATATTCTATACAGATTATTTTTATAGCAATAAATCGGTCAAAATATTGAGTAATAACTGAATTAGTGTGGAAGATAAAATTTGTACTTATCTATATCTAAATATAGTAATAATAAAATTACTGCTATTCTAACATGGGGTAAGATTACTTTTATTTTTATTTCTAAAAATAGCATCAAGCACATTATTGTCAGTACCAAAAATGTCTTTCAATAATAATTCCATTTCAATAACATTTCTAAGTTAGCGGAAAAAAACATCCTATAATTATTTAAAAATCAATATTTTTGTCTGTGAAGGTACGATATGCACAAATAAACGCAACTCTTACCGGCAGCTAGGTAGCCCGTTGTTAGGATAAATATAATGTATAAAACTGGCTTGATTGATTCTTTCCGGTATGACCTCTGCCTATATAGGTAATTTCACCAATATCAAGTGTGACAAATACACGTTATGTATTTAATGCCAAATATTCAATATAACAACGTAGAATAATCTACAATAGAAACATATCTACATGGATAAATTATTAAGAAGTGGTAGGCACTATGTTGTGAATGGTACAGACATTATTTATAAAAATGTATTAGAAATATATTTGAAATACGTTTTCGAAACAGTTTATAACTCTTAGACTATAGTTTCAAGCAAGTGACATTTGACGGTTCGCGCGCGATGTTTGACACTTCGATACGGTGTTCATATATTTTTCTTTAATATAATGGAGTATAAAAAGGTTTTAATACAAGTTGAAGATGGTTATGATAATGTAAGCGGTAGAGATGTTTATTTAGTTTTATGTAGGTTAGATTTATCTTAATTGAACCTGGTAGATGATTTTTTTTTTTCTCGAAATGACTACGCTATTGACAGAGTAAGGTCTTAACAGCTTTACCGAACTACAAACAATGGAGTGGTAGATGATGCTACGAACGGGTACTAGGCTTATTTAAAATAAAAATTACATGTAACCTGGGTATATGTTTCAGTGAATCCGTGGATAGTTTGGATTTTTGGAAACGGTAGTTGTGGCTGCAACTGGATACCAGTTTTATTCATTTTTTTTCGCGTTTAAAAATACAAAATTGAAACCAGTGATAACCAATTTGGTGCAGACGAAGTTGCACGGGTCAGCTAGTTAATAAATATAAATTGAGATAATATTTTTTGGAACTGAATAAAGAAGTTGTCTTTTTCAGATCGACCAAGGCATTCCACCAATGGTTGGAACAGCGGCCGCATCTGCCTATGCCACCATGTCTAAAATCTCTTGGCACTGGTGATGATAAAAAGCAGCTATTCGTAGTTCCATCAGATTATGTGCTCCACCAGGATAAAAGCGGGTCGTCATCGTCCCAAGACCTAGCCCTGCCAGTATCTCAGTTCTCACTGGAATTAAAAGAAGTGCTTAGTAAACTCATGAATCAATAGTTATGAATATATAACTTGATTTTATTGGTTTTCTGTCATTTATAGTACCATATTACTACGTTATATTCTTTTTGTTTTCGAAGAATGTTGATTGATACATGACATTGATACATTTTTGTGAATGATTTAAAGTGTTTAAACTGAATTTGTATTGTATTTAATCGGTATCACAATAGAATCCGATAAAGCAATATCAGATGTCTATAAAATAAATGTGAGTGTACATTAACTCTATTTTTATTTCCCTTATTTCCAATGTACCTACAATATAGAGTTTCTTGTCTTTGTCTATTCTTAGTAAGGTTTATTCCCAAAGGTAACTTTAATAAATATAAATTAATCTTTCCTTTCACATGAATGTTATGGTGTTAATATACAATATATTGTAAAATATATAAACATAATATTATTACGTGATTCTTTTAATAAATGGAATTAAAT
Source organism: Antheraea mylitta (assembly GCA_014332785.1). Classification (NCBI taxonomy): domain Eukaryota; kingdom Metazoa; phylum Arthropoda; class Insecta; order Lepidoptera; family Saturniidae; genus Antheraea; species Antheraea mylitta. Next base: position 3,720 of record JACEII010000704.1, read on the forward strand.
CAAAAATACTTTATTGAATTTAGACCCTAAGAAAGCGCTTATATACGTCAAAACTGCCACCAGTTCAGTAAAACAATACAGATATCAAAAAGAACTGACAAGAAACTCGATCGGGTTTATCTTTTTAACATGCATATATTTAAAATACATTACACGTTACGTTAGAGGAGTCAATTCTAGACATCATCGTATTCAATCTATAATAGTCTTAAATACGTAAAAAAAAACAGCTATTTTATGAATAATATTTATAGGTATATAATATGCCTATAAATCCGTAACTCAAACACAAACACTTAACAACTAATATAATTTGTAAGGAAATACGTTTAATAATCTATCTATTGACCTTTTAGCTTAACAGTCAAGTTCGAATAATGTCCTTAATAAAAACAACTAAATACTTTTTTTTATCAACCTAATAATGTTTTGAATTTATAATAAACTACATATTTCTCCGGCTCTACCCGCATTTGTTACTCAGTAATTGTTTTCATCTTGTAATTATATTTTTAATCATGTATTATGTTATTTCTAAACCTATTCTTGATATTTTAGTTTTTTAAATGTCAAACACAAAAAACTTCATACAACATTTCTTTTTTTTTTTTTTTTTGTTGACCCAGCAAGGTCTTAACAGCTTCACCGGACTACATACAAGATTTCTTGGTTGGGAATAACTGAAATATTCGTTTTTCAAAGTTTTTATTATAAGATTTCTATAAATATTATTGATAATTATTATTGAGGAATAGTATATATCTTCTTTGCACAAAATTACACGGATATTAATTAAGCCGGTTTTGAGTTAAATCTAGACATACAAACATAACACGTACATAACAATGTTTAAATCTCTGATTAGTAACGAGTGGTTTATGTAACAAATATCTAGCACAGATATTGGGAAAAAATACATGTACAGACAGAAGTACAGATGTCCTAATGTTTTTCTTAATGTAAATAATGTTTGTATTTGAGTGAACAAAAACAAAATACTATCACAATGATAAAAATAGCAATGAAAATATAGGTATCTATTACTTGACAATTATGTTAAGTCAGTATAAACATTATTGAAGCCTTATTTCTGGTAATTTAAAACAAAGAGGAAAAATAAAGTGGTCATAAACCGAACGCGATAATTATATGATACGTCTCTGTCTTTATCTATAACAGATAACAATCATATATTTTTTTTTATTAATTCATTTGCAATCGAAATCGCACAATTCCAGTGTACATACAAACATTAATTAGTGCGGATAGTGCTCCCAAGAAAATGAAATACTAAAAATTATAGTAACATTGTATTTATTTAGTTTGAATAATCAAATATATTAATAAACATGACTGACACAAATACGCAGAATCCCAATAGAAAAGAGCTAATGGAAGAAATAGTGAATAGAAAAAAAATGGGTGATAAAAAATTTCACTCAGAGTCTTCTCTTCAAAATTTCGCTGAAGATGATGAAGTGTTTAACTTGGACCCAAATCAAGATCCAGGGGTGAGCATTAGCTGTAGTTATTTATATATAATTTGGATTTAAATTCAAAATTACTTTAATAAACGGGCTTATTTAAAATCTACAAGATACTAAGTTGTGTCAGAAGTATTTAAAATGTCTAAAGTATTATGAATGTCTAACAAAAATGCAAACTTGAATATTGTTGCCAATAAAATTAAAATTTTTTGATACGTGCTTGGTTTCATGCACTACGTACTATGCTGTTTCAAGTGTGAAAACTATCTATACCTTGGTGATCACTTTTTATTCACTTCTCTGTTAAGGTACTTAATAAATCTGTGAACAGCCTACCGAGTACAGATGATCAATCAGGGCGAAAGCGAACAATGTCCCAACCGGGACCTGTCTCAGGAAGTTTACTAACTGCTTCGGCAGCAAGAACAGCGCGGCGGCGACCCCAAAAAAATGTCATGTACGCACCAGAGCTGGAAAGAAGTGTAAGTAATTTTTCTATTTTGTGATATCTTAAGGTACTAAGATAGGTAAGCCAAAGAGTATCTAGGGTTACAAATGGTATGTTCACAATAAAAAGTAGGTCGTAAAGTGTAATTTTTTATACAAGCAAAATACGATTTACTTAGAATGTTTATCTCATTTTTCAGTATATTTAAGACAAAAATTAGATCATATCCTTCTTCGTGTCTCAAGCTATCCACTTGCTAAATTTTTTTGCGATTAGTACTAGGATTATTTGCAAACAAGAATTGACTAGAGTTTATATAGGATTTACGAATTTTTTATTTCTGTATGCGAGAACTCAACTATTATAATTAAATACTGTTTCACAATCCTCATCCCAGGTAAAACTCAATACTCGTGGTTATTTATAAAAAAAAACTTAAGTTGAATCATGTTTCTTGATAGCAAATATGTACTTTCTATGGGTGTTACATAATTAATCAATCCTTCTATTTTGATTTGTTTTAAGTAAATCCACGTATGATATTTATTCAATGTACAAATTAAACGCTATACTTTATATAGATAGAACTTGTAACCTGCTTAAACTGGTTATGTAATTGTATTCGTAATATCTTTTATTAATCGATAAATTTGCTTCCAATAATCTATCTGCTGTTAATCATAGCTAAGAATATTTACAGACGAACGTATATCAGTGAACTAATCTTAGTTTGTATACCCAGAAAGTACGTACATACCTAGGGATTAATCCAAACGGTAACAATATTTATCACTTTCTATCGCTAGCGGCGCCATGTTTTTGATACAATCATTAAAAATACACGTTTTGTCATATGATACTCCTTATTATCTAAAGAAATATAACATAATAATAATATTTTAAGAAATTGATGTTGTATAGTATTTATTTGTATTACTTTCATTTCTTTATGATTTTTACGAAATTACCTACAATACTACACACTTCAAAATTAACTAGGAATGTCCCAGTTTACTAACGACCAATGTGTATATAGATAGAATCTTTTATGTACAGAAAAGTTCGTAGTATACGCGGCTTGATGGGTTACGGCAACTCCCATTCGTGATTTTCTACCTAATTGCAAGGTTTATTGAACTATATTTCAACAACTTTCAAGTCGTCACTCTTATAATAAGGATCTATTTCTTTAACTTAAACCGATAAAAACAAACTAAATTTGAAGTAATGTGTGAATTTAAAAACGACTCCAAATCAGCTGATACCAGATCAAGATCATCGTTTATTTTTGGCAACCACTCTTTTATTTAGTAGACTATTACTGCTATTGTCAAGTGAGTAACGATATGACAAGTTCCTTGATATAATTTCAATGAACTAACAAAATAGTGGCCATCTTGTTAGAGCTTTCCCGAGAGTTTTTATGGCAACTTAGAATCTATACTCCGTAGTATTATTTCCGATCCACTTGTGCACTATAACCAAACTATATTATGTAAAGCGCCACCAACATTACACAATATAGAGCCAAATAACACAATATTATAAGAGGGTAAATTTCACTCCCGCACACCAGATTAGGCCCCCCTCGGCAGTGGCACAAACCTAGATTCGTTTCCTCGGCGAGGAGCCCTGAGTGCGCTGCTCGCGCGATACAGCGACACAAAATCTTGCACCACTGCGACAACATTACGCATATCATCTTCACACACGTGCACGGATACACGCTTAAACATGAAAGTGGAAGGGTTTTATTTTTTTCCCTTATCGAACTGAAATAGTTTAGAAAATTATACGATACGAAATATATATAAGAGTTGTTGAGCTATGTATCCTCGGTATACATACGTGTCTCAACAACTCATATATGTGTGAATAATTAGCTTAGGTCAGCTTATAGGTCGCGAATTGCACGTATCAGGCAACAGCCCAAACTGAGGTGTGCCGTCCACCCTTGAGCTAGTTGTCAAATAAAATCGGCTGAGTGCCTTATGCGCTCGCCTTAGTTGTCCGGTGAAGCTGTAAGACCTTCCTAGGTCAATAGCGCAGTCAGATTATAGATAAAATATAAAGACCACTACATGGCATTCCAAGATCCCGCCAAAAACTCTCACCCGATCAAAATATTACTTCGACAAATAACAACAGAAATATCACTCATTCATTAAAAATATGTCATCACAAATGAGATTTCGGGCACTAATCTTTGACACGGTAATAATTTACATAAAGTAACGATGAATTTATCAGGTTTTATTTATTGAGGAAAAATGGATTTGAGATAAAGTTCTTCTTTATATCTATGGAAAATTTATAATCACAACCTAAATTTGTGAATGAACTATTCCTTAACATCTCTACGAATTTAGTTATATAAAACACATGTAATATATTGCTGTGTGCAGACATTATGTGTGTAGCGTCTCATTTTTTGTATATGAATATGCATTAAACTGACTATACATATTACTATGATAAACATAGCAGTAAAGAAAATGCGAACATGTAATAGTCCGCCAGAAAAAAAAACAAATCATGGAAAAGAATGTTTTGCTCATTGAAATAGAGCCTACAGCTTTATTAGTTAATTGTGCATGTATTTATTGCTTCTTTTGATGATAATTTAGGGCACTATGTAACATTTTATAATAAAACATATAAGGAATGCAGATCAAATATTTATGGGTTTCCTTAGACTTTTTTCGATTTTGTTAATATCTCGAAAACTAAACAAAATTATAATGTCGTTATTTATGTCAAGTCTAACATAACTAGACCCATCAAATAGATACATAAACCATATGTGTCGCCAAATCGGCTCTTATAACAAACACACTGTGCCGTGTAACGATGTAAAATGTCAACTGAACGTATTCCGGTGAAGCTGTTAAGAATTTGCAAGGTCAATAGCGTAGTCAGTTCGAAAAAAAAAATACAACTGAACGCTAATCTTTCAATACTGTTACTATTTTAGAACATCTTTCTATTTTAATGGCCCTAGATGTCTTCTGTCTCACTTACTTTTTTATGAAAATTTTGAAATATTTTTTTAATTTTGCCGTATGATTTTACAAACGGTTTTTTTTCATAGAAACCTTATCTTGACAATTACAAAGACAGTAATGTCGAATTAGCAAATTACCGTGAAATCAAATATAAATATAAAAAATGTCGATGCAATCATTAGGAAGTGAAAACTCAAAGCATTGTAATAACTATGTACTTTTTGAAGTTATACTTCTTTTGGCGCTTTAGGGAAAGATCACGTCACGAGAGACCGACACCCTGAATTTAGCTATAGTTAACATTTTGTTTCTTTGTTTTTCTTTGTATTAAAACTTTCAAAGTATTAAATACCTTTTTTAACCGACGAAAAAAATGGAGGAGGTTCTCAATTAGACGCGTATATTTTTTATGTATGATCACGTATAACATTTTACAATATATTCCGATTTTAAAAATTCTTCTTTTATTAGAAAGGGTATACTGCGATGTAGGTCCCATATAAATTTAGGTAAAAAATTTCAGCCTAAGGGTATGAAAATAGAGAATGGTTGATTGTTCACTCACAGATTATATCTAAGACCGCGCATAACTTTTGACAGAATAATCTGACTTTAATTATTATACTTTGATTTGAAAGAATATACCCCGAAGTTGGTTCCATATACATTTTGACAAGAAAAAACAGCCCCAAGGGTAGGAAAACAGGGGATGATTTATAGTTTAGTCTCTGAGCTGTATATTACCAATAAATTAGGCATGTAGGAATTAGTAGATCATAGCAACAATAAATTATAAAATAAAACTTTTTACCGAAAAATTAAACCGCCGAAAAAACTGAGAAGCAAAAAATAATAAACCTTTAACTTTATTAATCTTAATAACTAAGTTCTTAAAGTAATGTCGGTATACCTAAATGATTTTGAGTCCGCGCCAAATAATCAATGAACTAGATTACTTTAAATTCAAATATATATAATAACATAAATAATAACCAAATCAAATTCAAAATGCAATGTGAAATCTCCAGCGGTAACGTGTGTGCCCGTTCGGGTTGTTGTCTTGTTGACATTAACTTATTATATATATGCTTTACGTAGTTAATTAATTAGCTTGTTTGGCGCCGACTTAAAATCACTTAAGTATACTTACATTAGTTTAAGAACTTAGTTATTAAGATTAATAAAGTAAAAGGTTTATTATTTTTTGCTTTTCAGTTTTTTCGGCAGTTTAATTTTATGTTCAAAAGTTTTTTTCTATTGTTAGTATCGTTTTTTCTATAAACGTAGAATAAGGCGAAAAATAAAGTTTTTGAGTAAAAGATTTTTACCTTGCTACGCCAAAGAAGTATAACTTCTAACGCATGTACATAAATAGACACACACTTTTTTAAAATTTTTAATTAGTTGTAGTCTGAACTGTTGGAGTTTCTTATTTTGTAAATTGAAATTATTTACAATAATCTGATTTTCACATATATTAGTATTAGGATTACATGCATTTGTATATAGTTTATCAATTAATCCAAAATATCACGAAGTGTAAAAGCTCAATATCACATGTACCAAGCCGCTATATTACACGTCAATAGTCTGACGCAAGTACAATACGTAACGAGCATGTCGATGTCATCGGTGACGTCTAGTAACGCGAAATCACCAAATTTTACCTATTCAACATTTCAAACACCCATACGATGCAGTCGACATATAATACAATGTTTGACACAAGCGCAACACGTCATGAGCATGTTGAGATCATTGGTGACGCGAACCCATAAGTTTCTTCCTTTCCAATTGATTGTTTTTTTAAGTCACTCAAGGCGAATCACTTCGAAAATATACTAATAATAATTGATTAATCAAAACGTAAGTAATTAATCGCGTCATATCAATCACATGATTTTTAGATTCCGGATTACATATCGGGCTTAAAACTTAAGTACTGGAATGCAATACTGATTAGAAACGACGTATTTTAATTATATATCTTAATGATAACCGTGAAACTAAAAAAAACAAAGTCATTTTTATATAACTATCAACGGGTAAAAACGGATACATTAGTGAGAAATAGTTGTAACGCGACTTTTTATAAATTTGCTTAGTGAAATTAAACTTAACTACGTAACAGATTTTGATTTTGTTTTCACTAACCTTTAGATGGTTTCGTCTACTATTTTAAAAGGATATAGACCTGTCGTTCTGCACGCATCAGGACAAAAATGCTGGATAGATTTCGATAAATTTTTGACGTTAAACTTTTAATGGCACTCTGTTTGAGTGTGCTGCGTGAGAGAGACTGCGCCACATTCTGGCTGCGGTAGAAGGGGAAAGTATTTATCGCTGCCTAGTGTGGTTTCAGCCATGCTCGGTAGTGAACAGGTTGGCGAGCGATGGCTTCCTTCTGCAAGGAAGTCATCTCGCAAGAGGCGGTGGAAAGGGCCCGCGAGGTAGATCCTCTGAATTGCCTTCTCCGCTAATCGAGGACCGGCGCGAGGAGGTGACGATTTAGCCAACTTCCCTGCCACCGTAGTTAGACCTGATGGAATGGTCCGGGAGTCCATCTTCTCATTGCACAGGTCCGGCTGACAAGGGGAACCAGGTGGTGTGTACTCGGTATGTTTCCCTTTTAGGTAGGAGCCCGGCGGAAGGTGACTGCCGGGTTATACAAGATTGAATAGCCTGTAGGATCAATTACCCCAACAAACTGGTCTGTCGGTACATTGTGAAGTTTTAGTCCGTTCAAGTCGGACATAACCAACTCTCTCCCCCGGTAGGGCGAGTATACATAACGGATAACCCACGTAAAAAAATGGTGGATATGTAGTTGTGTGTATATGTAAGTATGCATAAATGCCTGTCTGGTTCCAGAAGTATACCAAATTAAGTAAATGCATAGTTAAGTATTTATACTACGCGCTACAGGATTTCAGTTCCTCCGCGTGTACACATTAATATATGCTGTGTTTTTTTAAATTTTATCTCAAGTTATTTGGTCCTTATTTAAAGCAAGAACTATTGCAATACTTTAGAATAAACATATTAAGCATTTAGCACAAGCATTAAGCATGTGTTATTTCTGGGTGTGGAGAAGTGGACAATCGATGTGGTGCACATGTGCAGGATAACTCAGACGAAGTAGCTAGTGTCAATTACTTATTTTATTTATCATCTGGGGATAACCCACAATATTCATTTTTATCTTTTACACGCAAATCTTTATCAAATTAGATGTGTAATTTACCTTGAGGATGTAATAATCTAGATCAAGATTGTCCTTTACAACGTATGATTTTAGTGAATATCTTAGGAGTTATCACATATTTTAAATTACGTGCGAAAAACGATTCTTTATTACTAGATTTACGAAACTTCTTTTGCTTTAATGAATTATAAATATTTTATCGAACATTACCTGTCTCTTGGACACTTATAACACAACTTTAATACATTGCGCCTTTGCGAAGTCGGGGCAAATGGCTAGTCTATACTAATATATAAAGCTAAAGAGTTTGTTTGTTTGTTTGTTTGTTTGTTTGGTTGAACGCGATAATCTCAAGAACTACAGATCTGATTTGAAAGTTTCTTTTAGTGTTAGATAGTTCATTTATCGAGGATGGCTATAGGCTACATATCATAACGTTTAAACCGATAGGAGCTGAGCACTAATGAAGAATGTCTCAAAATCGGGCTATTTTGGAAGCTTTCGATGCGTGTTAATGTCATTACTATATGCGTTGCCATGGTAACGCGATAACAATCTCTCGCAAATATTTTCATGGTTTATTTTATGTTCCTATTAAAACAGTTAATTCTACGTAAGTTTTGTTTACAATTTTTAATTATACGTGTTACGTTTATATCGCAAACATTTCTAAAGTTTATTTTGTGTTGCTATTCAAATACTTTAGTAGTAATAATATTCGTCCAATAAGACAGTCGAAGGAATTAACCCATACTGCCAATTCTGAAGTTGTCAATATAGGTAGTTTTCTTCTATGTCCAATTAATGTAAAGGTATAAGCGCCAAATTCTCTATATAATATTTTATAAATTTTTATATTCTTAATTTTCAATACCACAGAATTCATGCTCCGTGGTATTATTTTTCAGTAATTTCACTTATGCACAATAAACGAATCATATTACATAAAACGTCATCAATTTAGCACAATACAGAGACAAGTAACACAAGATTATGTATAAAATATAAAATACACTACATGACAAACTGAAATCCCGCCAAAAACTCCTCAAAAACTTTATTCTACGTTAGTTTTGTACCCAATTTTTGATTTGTGATATATTACGTATAATAAAAGTAAAGTGAGTGTATTTTATATTAAAAATATCCGTGATGCTACAAATATCAACATTTTTTTTAATTCTGTGGATATGTCTGTTTTTTTTTTTTGTTACGGGTAATCTCCGAAACGGCTGGACCTATTTGAACGTTTTTTTTTTCTTAGAAATGACTACGCTATTGATCTAGCAAGGTCTTAATAGCTTCACCGGACTACATGTAATATTTGAACGGGAATTTTACGGACAAATAAGTAACTAATTAGCTGTTTTATTTTAAGCTACCGGGTTCAGCAGACGTTGCCCGCCCTGATAATAAGACAAACTATACCTATACCTTGCCCAATAATCATTTTATATATTGGTGAAAACGGCATGAAGATGCGTTCTGTAGTTTTTGATCTTATCGCGAACAGACATATAGACAGACGTGGAACAGGACTTTTTCTTAACTATGTAGTGATAAGCTGTTATCCGTGCCTTCGTCCATGTGAAATTAATAAAAATATGTTGTTCACTGTAAACATACACGAGCTGTACTGGACTCCAAGATTTTTTTATACCAAAAGGCAGCAAACAGGCTGACGGCCCACCTGATGGTAAGTGGTTAACGTCGCCTATGAACAACTGTAACACCAAGGGTATCGCTGTTGTAATTGAAAGTCATATGTTTATATGTGATTTAAATTATAGCAAGGTATGATAATAACTTAATTATATCGACACTATGGACATATTATATCTATATAATAAAAGATTTAACACATATTGTTCGAAAATGTATAGCTTAATATTTTCATTACTTTCTTATATAGTGTAAGTGGGCACTAAGGGTCATATATAGCAGTTTAAAGTTCCAGTTATGTGGCTGATGATAAATCTCTTCCCATTCGATTCACTATTCGTATTCATATATATAATGTACAAGTACATGTTACCTGTTACAGTAGATGATGTGCGTGTGATACTTACAAATATTTTTGAAAGAGTATTATTGTAATTTACACTAGATATGTGATCAAAATTTTACATTTATTTAATATATTAAAAAAAAAACGCGTGCGGAGCCGCGGGCAACAGCTAGTAATTAATAAAGGATTATAATTTACGTGTTATGTTATCAGTAATATAATTATCTTTGAATGTTTTAAAGTAATTCAAGAGTCTGTATACCAATCCATGTATACTAAAATTGGCAGTATTGTAATGTTAACATTTTTGTATTTTTTTTTTTAATAATTTATTTTACGTTTTACTTATTTTATTCTTGAATTTTGAAATAATCTATACTAATATTATAAAGAGGTAAAGTTTGTGACGTTGTAGGGGGTAATCTCAGGAACTACTAGTCCGATTTCGAAATAATTTGTACTAATATTATAAAGAGGTAACATTTTGTGACGTTGTAGGGCGTAATCTCATGAACTACTAGTCCGATTTGCAAATTTTTTTTCAGTCTTATATAGCTCATTTATCGATGATAGTTATATACACTGACTAAGATCAATAGGAGCAGAGCGTCAATAAATAATGTTTCAAAATCGTTTTTTTCCTCTTGAGAGCTTCCGCTGCGTGTTAGCGATAGCCCAAAGCAACTATTCCTCGCGAACAAAGTCGCGAGCAGAGGCTAGTTACCTATAAAGAGGATGTTGCATTCAACTTTGCTCAAATGCACTCGCTTTGATTTTTTTTTAACCACGCGTATATTTTTTAACCTTTTATTACTGTTTGATATATTATGTATATTGTAATATTTATTGAGGCTATGAAAAAACTGAAAATGCAATGAAAACAACTTTATTATTTTCAAATCTATACTATAATAAAACTGTAACAAGACGAAATCTGTACATTAAATATTTTTTGAAAATTTTAATCAGGGTATGTCAGACTATGTTGTCGATATAGAAGCCAAAAATAATCTTTTTACAATTTTTGTCTGTCTGTCCCTATGATCACGCATCACTCTGAAACTACTGAACCAATCTTGACGAAACTTGACA
>JACEII010000705.1:0-14964 GCA_014332785.1 Antheraea mylitta
TGTCAAGTTTCGTCAAGATTGGTTCAGTAGTTTCAGAGTGATGCGTGATCATAGGGACAGACAGACAAAAATTGTAAAAAGATTATTTTTGGCTTCTATATCGACAACATAGTCTGACATACCCTGATTAAAATTTTCAAAAAATATTTAATGTACAGATTTCGTCTTGTTACAGTTTTATTATAGTATAGATTTGAAAATAATAAAGTTGTTTTCATTGCATTTTCAGTTTTTTCATAGCCTCAATAAATATTACAATATACATAATATATCAAACAGTAATAAAAGGTTAAAAAATATACGCGTGGTTAAAAAAAAATCAAAGCGAGTGCATTTGAGCAAAGTTGAATGCAACATCCTCTTTATAGGTAACTAGCCTCTGCTCGCGACTTTGTTCGCGAGGAATAGTTGCTTTGGGCTATCGCTAACACGCAGCGGAAGCTCTCAAGAGGAAAAAAACGATTTTGAAACATTATTTATTGACGCTCTGCTCCTATTGATCTTAGTCAGTGTATATAACTATCATCGATAAATGAGCTATATAAGACTGAAAAAAAATTTGCAAATCGGACTAGTAGTTCATGAGATTACGCCCTACAACGTCACAAAATGTTACCTCTTTATAATATTAGTACAAATTATTTCGAAATCGGACTAGTAGTTCCTGAGATTACCCCCTACAACGTCACAAACTTTACCTCTTTATAATATTAGTATAGATTATTTCAAAATTCAAGAATAAAATAAGTAAAACGTAAAATAAATTATTAAAAAAAAAAATACAAAAATGTTAACATTACAATACTGCCAATTTTAGTATACATGGATTGGTATACAGACTCTTGAATTACTTTAAAACATTCAAAGATAATTATATTACTGATAACATAACACGTAAATTATAATCCTTTATTAATTACTAGCTGTTGCCCGCGGCTCCGCACGCGTTTTTTTTTTAATATATTAAATAAATGTAAAATTTTGATCACATATCTAGTGTAAATTACAATAATACTCTTTCAAAAATATTTGTAAGTATCACACGCACATCATCTACTGTAACAGGTAACATGTACTTGTACATTATATATATGAATACGAATAGTGAATCGAATGGGAAGAGATTTATCATCAGCCACATAACTGGAACTTTAAACTGCTATATATGACCCTTAGTGCCCACTTACACTATATAAGAAAGTAATGAAAATATTAAGCTATACATTTTCGAACAATATGTGTTAAATCTTTTATTATATAGATATAATATGTCCATAGTGTCGATATAATTAAGTTATTATCATACCTTGCTATAATTTAAATCACATATAAACATATGACTTTCAATTACAACAGCGATACCCTTGGTGTTACAGTTGTTCATAGGCGACGTTAACCACTTACCATCAGGTGGGCCGTCAGCCTGTTTGCTGCCTTTTGGTATAAAAAAATCTTGGAGTCCAGTACAGCTCGTGTATGTTTACAGTGAACAACATATTTTTATTAATTTCACATGGACGAAGGCACGGATAACAGCTTATCACTACATAGTTAAGAAAAAGTCCTGTTCCACGTCTGTCTATATGTCTGTTCGCGATAAGATCAAAAACTACAGAACGCATCTTCATGCCGTTTTCACCAATATATAAAATGATTATTGGGCAAGGTATAGGTATAGTTTGTCTTATTATCAGGGCGGGCAACGTCTGCTGAACCCGGTAGCTTAAAATAAAACAGCTAATTAGTTACTTATTTGTCCGTAAAATTCCCGTTCAAATATTACATGTAGTCCGGTGAAGCTATTAAGACCTTGCTAGATCAATAGCGTAGTCATTTCTAAGAAAAAAAAAACGTTCAAATAGGTCCAGCCGTTTCGGAGATTACCCGTAACAAAAAAAAAAAACAGACATATCCACAGAATTAAAAAAAATGTTGATATTTGTAGCATCACGGATATTTTTAATATAAAATACACTCACTTTACTTTTATTATACGTAATATATCACAAATCAAAAATTGGGTACAAAACTAACGTAGAATAAAGTTTTTGAGGAGTTTTTGGCGGGATTTCAGTTTGTCATGTAGTGTATTTTATATTTTATACATAATCTTGTGTTACTTGTCTCTGTATTGTGCTAAATTGATGACGTTTTATGTAATATGATTCGTTTATTGTGCATAAGTGAAATTACTGAAAAATAATACCACGGAGCATGAATTCTGTGGTATTGAAAATTAAGAATATAAAAATTTATAAAATATTATATAGAGAATTTGGCGCTTATACCTTTACATTAATTGGACATAGAAGAAAACTACCTATATTGACAACTTCAGAATTGGCAGTATGGGTTAATTCCTTCGACTGTCTTATTGGACGAATATTATTACTACTAAAGTATTTGAATAGCAACACAAAATAAACTTTAGAAATGTTTGCGATATAAACGTAACACGTATAATTAAAAATTGTAAACAAAACTTACGTAGAATTAACTGTTTTAATAGGAACATAAAATAAACCATGAAAATATTTGCGAGAGATTGTTATCGCGTTACCATGGCAACGCATATAGTAATGACATTAACACGCATCGAAAGCTTCCAAAATAGCCCGATTTTGAGACATTCTTCATTAGTGCTCAGCTCCTATCGGTTTAAACGTTATGATATGTAGCCTATAGCCATCCTCGATAAATGAACTATCTAACACTAAAAGAAACTTTCAAATCAGATCTGTAGTTCTTGAGATTATCGCGTTCAACCAAACAAACAAACAAACAAACAAACAAACTCTTTAGCTTTATATATTAGTATAGACTAGCCATTTGCCCCGACTTCGCAAAGGCGCAATGTATTAAAGTTGTGTTATAAGTGTCCAAGAGACAGGTAATGTTCGATAAAATATTTATAATTCATTAAAGCAAAAGAAGTTTCGTAAATCTAGTAATAAAGAATCGTTTTTCGCACGTAATTTAAAATATGTGATAACTCCTAAGATATTCACTAAAATCATACGTTGTAAAGGACAATCTTGATCTAGATTATTACATCCTCAAGGTAAATTACACATCTAATTTGATAAAGATTTGCGTGTAAAAGATAAAAATGAATATTGTGGGTTATCCCCAGATGATAAATAAAATAAGTAATTGACACTAGCTACTTCGTCTGAGTTATCCTGCACATGTGCACCACATCGATTGTCCACTTCTCCACACCCAGAAATAACACATGCTTAATGCTTGTGCTAAATGCTTAATATGTTTATTCTAAAGTATTGCAATAGTTCTTGCTTTAAATAAGGACCAAATAACTTGAGATAAAATTTAAAAAAACACAGCATATATTAATGTGTACACGCGGAGGAACTGAAATCCTGTAGCGCGTAGTATAAATACTTAACTATGCATTTACTTAATTTGGTATACTTCTGGAACCAGACAGGCATTTATGCATACTTACATATACACACAACTACATATCCACCATTTTTTTACGTGGGTTATCCGTTATGTATACTCGCCCTACCGGGGGAGAGAGTTGGTTATGTCCGACTTGAACGGACTAAAACTTCACAATGTACCGACAGACCAGTTTGTTGGGGTAATTGATCCTACAGGCTATTCAATCTTGTATAACCCGGCAGTCACCTTCCGCCGGGCTCCTACCTAAAAGGGAAACATACCGAGTACACACCACCTGGTTCCCCTTGTCAGCCGGACCTGTGCAATGAGAAGATGGACTCCCGGACCATTCCATCAGGTCTAACTACGGTGGCAGGGAAGTTGGCTAAATCGTCACCTCCTCGCGCCGGTCCTCGATTAGCGGAGAAGGCAATTCAGAGGATCTACCTCGCGGGCCCTTTCCACCGCCTCTTGCGAGATGACTTCCTTGCAGAAGGAAGCCATCGCTCGCCAACCTGTTCACTACCGAGCATGGCTGAAACCACACTAGGCAGCGATAAATACTTTCCCCTTCTACCGCAGCCAGAATGTGGCGCAGTCTCTCTCACGCAGCACACTCAAACAGAGTGCCATTAAAAGTTTAACGTCAAAAATTTATCGAAATCTATCCAGCATTTTTGTCCTGATGCGTGCAGAACGACAGGTCTATATCCTTTTAAAATAGTAGACGAAACCATCTAAAGGTTAGTGAAAACAAAATCAAAATCTGTTACGTAGTTAAGTTTAATTTCACTAAGCAAATTTATAAAAAGTCGCGTTACAACTATTTCTCACTAA
The DNA here is from genome assembly GCA_014332785.1 of Antheraea mylitta. Taxonomy (NCBI): domain Eukaryota; kingdom Metazoa; phylum Arthropoda; class Insecta; order Lepidoptera; family Saturniidae; genus Antheraea; species Antheraea mylitta. The sequence goes on from JACEII010000705.1 coordinate 4,246, forward strand.
TGTATCCGTTTTTACCCGTTGATAGTTATATAAAAATGACTTTGTTTTTTTTAGTTTCACGGTTATCATTAAGATATATAATTAAAATACGTCGTTTCTAATCAGTATTGCATTCCAGTACTTAAGTTTTAAGCCCGATATGTAATCCGGAATCTAAAAATCATGTGATTGATATGACGCGATTAATTACTTACGTTTTGATTAATCAATTATTATTAGTATATTTTCGAAGTGATTCGCCTTGAGTGACTTAAAAAAACAATCAATTGGAAAGGAAGAAACTTATGGGTTCGCGTCACCAATGATCTCAACATGCTCATGACGTGTTGCGCTTGTGTCAAACATTGTATTATATGTCGACTGCATCGTATGGGTGTTTGAAATGTTGAATAGGTAAAATTTGGTGATTTCGCGTTACTAGACGTCACCGATGACATCGACATGCTCGTTACGTATTGTACTTGCGTCAGACTATTGACGTGTAATATAGCGGCTTGGTACATGTGATATTGAGCTTTTACACTTCGTGATATTTTGGATTAATTGATAAACTATATACAAATGCATGTAATCCTAATACTAATATATGTGAAAATCAGATTATTGTAAATAATTTCAATTTACAAAATAAGAAACTCCAACAGTTCAGACTACAACTAATTAAAAATTTTAAAAAAGTGTGTGTCTATTTATGTACATGCGTTAGAAGTTATACTTCTTTGGCGTAGCAAGGTAAAAATCTTTTACTCAAAAACTTTATTTTTCGCCTTATTCTACGTTTATAGAAAAAACGATACTAACAATAGAAAAAAACTTTTGAACATAAAATTAAACTGCCGAAAAAACTGAAAAGCAAAAAATAATAAACCTTTTACTTTATTAATCTTAATAACTAAGTTCTTAAACTAATGTAAGTATACTTAAGTGATTTTAAGTCGGCGCCAAACAAGCTAATTAATTAACTACGTAAAGCATATATATAATAAGTTAATGTCAACAAGACAACAACCCGAACGGGCACACACGTTACCGCTGGAGATTTCACATTGCATTTTGAATTTGATTTGGTTATTATTTATGTTATTATATATATTTGAATTTAAAGTAATCTAGTTCATTGATTATTTGGCGCGGACTCAAAATCATTTAGGTATACCGACATTACTTTAAGAACTTAGTTATTAAGATTAATAAAGTTAAAGGTTTATTATTTTTTGCTTCTCAGTTTTTTCGGCGGTTTAATTTTTCGGTAAAAAGTTTTATTTTATAATTTATTGTTGCTATGATCTACTAATTCCTACATGCCTAATTTATTGGTAATATACAGCTCAGAGACTAAACTATAAATCATCCCCTGTTTTCCTACCCTTGGGGCTGTTTTTTCTTGTCAAAATGTATATGGAACCAACTTCGGGGTATATTCTTTCAAATCAAAGTATAATAATTAAAGTCAGATTATTCTGTCAAAAGTTATGCGCGGTCTTAGATATAATCTGTGAGTGAACAATCAACCATTCTCTATTTTCATACCCTTAGGCTGAAATTTTTTACCTAAATTTATATGGGACCTACATCGCAGTATACCCTTTCTAATAAAAGAAGAATTTTTAAAATCGGAATATATTGTAAAATGTTATACGTGATCATACATAAAAAATATACGCGTCTAATTGAGAACCTCCTCCATTTTTTTCGTCGGTTAAAAAAGGTATTTAATACTTTGAAAGTTTTAATACAAAGAAAAACAAAGAAACAAAATGTTAACTATAGCTAAATTCAGGGTGTCGGTCTCTCGTGACGTGATCTTTCCCTAAAGCGCCAAAAGAAGTATAACTTCAAAAAGTACATAGTTATTACAATGCTTTGAGTTTTCACTTCCTAATGATTGCATCGACATTTTTTATATTTATATTTGATTTCACGGTAATTTGCTAATTCGACATTACTGTCTTTGTAATTGTCAAGATAAGGTTTCTATGAAAAAAAACCGTTTGTAAAATCATACGGCAAAATTAAAAAAATATTTCAAAATTTTCATAAAAAAGTAAGTGAGACAGAAGACATCTAGGGCCATTAAAATAGAAAGATGTTCTAAAATAGTAACAGTATTGAAAGATTAGCGTTCAGTTGTATTTTTTTTTTCGAACTGACTACGCTATTGACCTTGCAAATTCTTAACAGCTTCACCGGAATACGTTCAGTTGACATTTTACATCGTTACACGGCACAGTGTGTTTGTTATAAGAGCCGATTTGGCGACACATATGGTTTATGTATCTATTTGATGGGTCTAGTTATGTTAGACTTGACATAAATAACGACATTATAATTTTGTTTAGTTTTCGAGATATTAACAAAATCGAAAAAAGTCTAAGGAAACCCATAAATATTTGATCTGCATTCCTTATATGTTTTATTATAAAATGTTACATAGTGCCCTAAATTATCATCAAAAGAAGCAATAAATACATGCACAATTAACTAATAAAGCTGTAGGCTCTATTTCAATGAGCAAAACATTCTTTTCCATGATTTGTTTTTTTTTCTGGCGGACTATTACATGTTCGCATTTTCTTTACTGCTATGTTTATCATAGTAATATGTATAGTCAGTTTAATGCATATTCATATACAAAAAATGAGACGCTACACACATAATGTCTGCACACAGCAATATATTACATGTGTTTTATATAACTAAATTCGTAGAGATGTTAAGGAATAGTTCATTCACAAATTTAGGTTGTGATTATAAATTTTCCATAGATATAAAGAAGAACTTTATCTCAAATCCATTTTTCCTCAATAAATAAAACCTGATAAATTCATCGTTACTTTATGTAAATTATTACCGTGTCAAAGATTAGTGCCCGAAATCTCATTTGTGATGACATATTTTTAATGAATGAGTGATATTTCTGTTGTTATTTGTCGAAGTAATATTTTGATCGGGTGAGAGTTTTTGGCGGGATCTTGGAATGCCATGTAGTGGTCTTTATATTTTATCTATAATCTGACTGCGCTATTGACCTAGGAAGGTCTTACAGCTTCACCGGACAACTAAGGCGAGCGCATAAGGCACTCAGCCGATTTTATTTGACAACTAGCTCAAGGGTGGACGGCACACCTCAGTTTGGGCTGTTGCCTGATACGTGCAATTCGCGACCTATAAGCTGACCTAAGCTAATTATTCACACATATATGAGTTGTTGAGACACGTATGTATACCGAGGATACATAGCTCAACAACTCTTATATATATTTCGTATCGTATAATTTTCTAAACTATTTCAGTTCGATAAGGGAAAAAAATAAAACCCTTCCACTTTCATGTTTAAGCGTGTATCCGTGCACGTGTGTGAAGATGATATGCGTAATGTTGTCGCAGTGGTGCAAGATTTTGTGTCGCTGTATCGCGCGAGCAGCGCACTCAGGGCTCCTCGCCGAGGAAACGAATCTAGGTTTGTGCCACTGCCGAGGGGGGCCTAATCTGGTGTGCGGGAGTGAAATTTACCCTCTTATAATATTGTGTTATTTGGCTCTATATTGTGTAATGTTGGTGGCGCTTTACATAATATAGTTTGGTTATAGTGCACAAGTGGATCGGAAATAATACTACGGAGTATAGATTCTAAGTTGCCATAAAAACTCTCGGGAAAGCTCTAACAAGATGGCCACTATTTTGTTAGTTCATTGAAATTATATCAAGGAACTTGTCATATCGTTACTCACTTGACAATAGCAGTAATAGTCTACTAAATAAAAGAGTGGTTGCCAAAAATAAACGATGATCTTGATCTGGTATCAGCTGATTTGGAGTCGTTTTTAAATTCACACATTACTTCAAATTTAGTTTGTTTTTATCGGTTTAAGTTAAAGAAATAGATCCTTATTATAAGAGTGACGACTTGAAAGTTGTTGAAATATAGTTCAATAAACCTTGCAATTAGGTAGAAAATCACGAATGGGAGTTGCCGTAACCCATCAAGCCGCGTATACTACGAACTTTTCTGTACATAAAAGATTCTATCTATATACACATTGGTCGTTAGTAAACTGGGACATTCCTAGTTAATTTTGAAGTGTGTAGTATTGTAGGTAATTTCGTAAAAATCATAAAGAAATGAAAGTAATACAAATAAATACTATACAACATCAATTTCTTAAAATATTATTATTATGTTATATTTCTTTAGATAATAAGGAGTATCATATGACAAAACGTGTATTTTTAATGATTGTATCAAAAACATGGCGCCGCTAGCGATAGAAAGTGATAAATATTGTTACCGTTTGGATTAATCCCTAGGTATGTACGTACTTTCTGGGTATACAAACTAAGATTAGTTCACTGATATACGTTCGTCTGTAAATATTCTTAGCTATGATTAACAGCAGATAGATTATTGGAAGCAAATTTATCGATTAATAAAAGATATTACGAATACAATTACATAACCAGTTTAAGCAGGTTACAAGTTCTATCTATATAAAGTATAGCGTTTAATTTGTACATTGAATAAATATCATACGTGGATTTACTTAAAACAAATCAAAATAGAAGGATTGATTAATTATGTAACACCCATAGAAAGTACATATTTGCTATCAAGAAACATGATTCAACTTAAGTTTTTTTTTATAAATAACCACGAGTATTGAGTTTTACCTGGGATGAGGATTGTGAAACAGTATTTAATTATAATAGTTGAGTTCTCGCATACAGAAATAAAAAATTCGTAAATCCTATATAAACTCTAGTCAATTCTTGTTTGCAAATAATCCTAGTACTAATCGCAAAAAAATTTAGCAAGTGGATAGCTTGAGACACGAAGAAGGATATGATCTAATTTTTGTCTTAAATATACTGAAAAATGAGATAAACATTCTAAGTAAATCGTATTTTGCTTGTATAAAAAATTACACTTTACGACCTACTTTTTATTGTGAACATACCATTTGTAACCCTAGATACTCTTTGGCTTACCTATCTTAGTACCTTAAGATATCACAAAATAGAAAAATTACTTACACTTCTTTCCAGCTCTGGTGCGTACATGACATTTTTTTGGGGTCGCCGCCGCGCTGTTCTTGCTGCCGAAGCAGTTAGTAAACTTCCTGAGACAGGTCCCGGTTGGGACATTGTTCGCTTTCGCCCTGATTGATCATCTGTACTCGGTAGGCTGTTCACAGATTTATTAAGTACCTTAACAGAGAAGTGAATAAAAAGTGATCACCAAGGTATAGATAGTTTTCACACTTGAAACAGCATAGTACGTAGTGCATGAAACCAAGCACGTATCAAAAAATTTTAATTTTATTGGCAACAATATTCAAGTTTGCATTTTTGTTAGACATTCATAATACTTTAGACATTTTAAATACTTCTGACACAACTTAGTATCTTGTAGATTTTAAATAAGCCCGTTTATTAAAGTAATTTTGAATTTAAATCCAAATTATATATAAATAACTACAGCTAATGCTCACCCCTGGATCTTGATTTGGGTCCAAGTTAAACACTTCATCATCTTCAGCGAAATTTTGAAGAGAAGACTCTGAGTGAAATTTTTTATCACCCATTTTTTTTCTATTCACTATTTCTTCCATTAGCTCTTTTCTATTGGGATTCTGCGTATTTGTGTCAGTCATGTTTATTAATATATTTGATTATTCAAACTAAATAAATACAATGTTACTATAATTTTTAGTATTTCATTTTCTTGGGAGCACTATCCGCACTAATTAATGTTTGTATGTACACTGGAATTGTGCGATTTCGATTGCAAATGAATTAATAAAAAAAAATATATGATTGTTATCTGTTATAGATAAAGACAGAGACGTATCATATAATTATCGCGTTCGGTTTATGACCACTTTATTTTTCCTCTTTGTTTTAAATTACCAGAAATAAGGCTTCAATAATGTTTATACTGACTTAACATAATTGTCAAGTAATAGATACCTATATTTTCATTGCTATTTTTATCATTGTGATAGTATTTTGTTTTTGTTCACTCAAATACAAACATTATTTACATTAAGAAAAACATTAGGACATCTGTACTTCTGTCTGTACATGTATTTTTTCCCAATATCTGTGCTAGATATTTGTTACATAAACCACTCGTTACTAATCAGAGATTTAAACATTGTTATGTACGTGTTATGTTTGTATGTCTAGATTTAACTCAAAACCGGCTTAATTAATATCCGTGTAATTTTGTGCAAAGAAGATATATACTATTCCTCAATAATAATTATCAATAATATTTATAGAAATCTTATAATAAAAACTTTGAAAAACGAATATTTCAGTTATTCCCAACCAAGAAATCTTGTATGTAGTCCGGTGAAGCTGTTAAGACCTTGCTGGGTCAACAAAAAAAAAAAAAAAAAGAAATGTTGTATGAAGTTTTTTGTGTTTGACATTTAAAAAACTAAAATATCAAGAATAGGTTTAGAAATAACATAATACATGATTAAAAATATAATTACAAGATGAAAACAATTACTGAGTAACAAATGCGGGTAGAGCCGGAGAAATATGTAGTTTATTATAAATTCAAAACATTATTAGGTTGATAAAAAAAAGTATTTAGTTGTTTTTATTAAGGACATTATTCGAACTTGACTGTTAAGCTAAAAGGTCAATAGATAGATTATTAAACGTATTTCCTTACAAATTATATTAGTTGTTAAGTGTTTGTGTTTGAGTTACGGATTTATAGGCATATTATATACCTATAAATATTATTCATAAAATAGCTGTTTTTTTTTACGTATTTAAGACTATTATAGATTGAATACGATGATGTCTAGAATTGACTCCTCTAACGTAACGTGTAATGTATTTTAAATATATGCATGTTAAAAAGATAAACCCGATCGAGTTTCTTGTCAGTTCTTTTTGATATCTGTATTGTTTTACTGAACTGGTGGCAGTTTTGACGTATATAAGCGCTTTCTTAGGGTCTAAATTCAATAAAGTATTTTTGATTTAATTCCATTTATTAAAAGAATCACGTAATAATATTATGTTTATATATTTTACAATATATTGTATATTAACACCATAACATTCATGTGAAAGGAAAGATTAATTTATATTTATTAAAGTTACCTTTGGGAATAAACCTTACTAAGAATAGACAAAGACAAGAAACTCTATATTGTAGGTACATTGGAAATAAGGGAAATAAAAATAGAGTTAATGTACACTCACATTTATTTTATAGACATCTGATATTGCTTTATCGGATTCTATTGTGATACCGATTAAATACAATACAAATTCAGTTTAAACACTTTAAATCATTCACAAAAATGTATCAATGTCATGTATCAATCAACATTCTTCGAAAACAAAAAGAATATAACGTAGTAATATGGTACTATAAATGACAGAAAACCAATAAAATCAAGTTATATATTCATAACTATTGATTCATGAGTTTACTAAGCACTTCTTTTAATTCCAGTGAGAACTGAGATACTGGCAGGGCTAGGTCTTGGGACGATGACGACCCGCTTTTATCCTGGTGGAGCACATAATCTGATGGAACTACGAATAGCTGCTTTTTATCATCACCAGTGCCAAGAGATTTTAGACATGGTGGCATAGGCAGATGCGGCCGCTGTTCCAACCATTGGTGGAATGCCTTGGTCGATCTGAAAAAGACAACTTCTTTATTCAGTTCCAAAAAATATTATCTCAATTTATATTTATTAACTAGCTGACCCGTGCAACTTCGTCTGCACCAAATTGGTTATCACTGGTTTCAATTTTGTATTTTTAAACGCGAAAAAAAATGAATAAAACTGGTATCCAGTTGCAGCCACAACTACCGTTTCCAAAAATCCAAACTATCCACGGATTCACTGAAACATATACCCAGGTTACATGTAATTTTTATTTTAAATAAGCCTAGTACCCGTTCGTAGCATCATCTACCACTCCATTGTTTGTAGTTCGGTAAAGCTGTTAAGACCTTACTCTGTCAATAGCGTAGTCATTTCGAGAAAAAAAAAAATCATCTACCAGGTTCAATTAAGATAAATCTAACCTACATAAAACTAAATAAACATCTCTACCGCTTACATTATCATAACCATCTTCAACTTGTATTAAAACCTTTTTATACTCCATTATATTAAAGAAAAATATATGAACACCGTATCGAAGTGTCAAACATCGCGCGCGAACCGTCAAATGTCACTTGCTTGAAACTATAGTCTAAGAGTTATAAACTGTTTCGAAAACGTATTTCAAATATATTTCTAATACATTTTTATAAATAATGTCTGTACCATTCACAACATAGTGCCTACCACTTCTTAATAATTTATCCATGTAGATATGTTTCTATTGTAGATTATTCTACGTTGTTATATTGAATATTTGGCATTAAATACATAACGTGTATTTGTCACACTTGATATTGGTGAAATTACCTATATAGGCAGAGGTCATACCGGAAAGAATCAATCAAGCCAGTTTTATACATTATATTTATCCTAACAACGGGCTACCTAGCTGCCGGTAAGAGTTGCGTTTATTTGTGCATATCGTACCTTCACAGACAAAAATATTGATTTTTAAATAATTATAGGATGTTTTTTTCCGCTAACTTAGAAATGTTATTGAAATGGAATTATTATTGAAAGACATTTTTGGTACTGACAATAATGTGCTTGATGCTATTTTTAGAAATAAAAATAAAAGTAATCTTACCCCATGTTAGAATAGCAGTAATTTTATTATTACTATATTTAGATATAGATAAGTACAAATTTTATCTTCCACACTAATTCAGTTATTACTCAATATTTTGACCGATTTATTGCTATAAAAATAATCTGTATAGAATATAGCTATAGCTATAGTTTAGTGCAGTACTGGCTGCTTGATAAAGATAGCGATAATTGTGGCAGCGTGTGTTATCGACGCATTTTTTTTTTTCGAATTGTATACGCTGTTGACTTGGTAAGGTCTTTACAGCTTCACCGAACTATTGAGTCGAGCGCTGAAGGCACTCAACCGACTTGGGACGTTTGGGCGACCAACTCAAGGGTGTACAGTACACCTCGGCTTGGGCTGTCGCCTGTTTTGTGCAAAAATCGCAACCTATCTGATCTAACCTAAGCTAAGCTATCTAGATATACGTATATAAGTTATTAAAACATGCATGTGTACCAAGCATGCGTGCCTCAACAACTCCTATATGTATTTTGTGTTGGAAAAATTTCTCTAAACTATATAGGATAGGATAGGGAAAAATAAGGGTAGAACTCTTTGTTGTGTGTTTATTTTTCTGAAAAAGAAAAACAGCATGTAAGCGTGTAGGCGTGCACGTATGTATAGGTGATGTAAGTGATGTTGTAGCAGTGATGTAAAGTTTTGTGTCACTGTATCACGTGAGCAGCGTACTCAAGGGCTCCCCGCCGAGGGAACGGACCTAGGCTTGAGCCGTTGCCGAGCGGGGCCTAATCTGGTGTGCGGGAGCGAAATTTACCCCCCGACCATGGTGGCGTGATAGTGATTATGCGGGCGTGGACGTGAACACGCTTTGTCTGAAGAGACAGGCTGCTACTGATCTTTCGCTGACGTGATTGAATCAGGAGGGTCGGTAAGAATGTGTCGCGGTCGTCTTCTATACTGCGCAGCGTTGGGTACGGGTTCATAGTTCGTGGCGGATACCACTAAAGGGCTGGGATGATTCGCGGCTTTTTCGAAATAACTACGTGTGAGTGATTTTATATACGCCCAGACAGAAGGCATCTCCAGGTCCCTGTGGAGATCCTTATTCCGGATGTACCATGGGGCACCGGTTATTTTACGTTGGGCTCGGTTCTGGAGAACCTGTAACTTTTGAATACGATTTTGCGTATGTGCAAAAACCGAACAACTGTACGTCATAATCGGTTGGATGCAAGTTTTATATAAAGTGAGTTTATGTCTGGGGGACATTTTACTCTTATGACAAAGCAAATGATAGAGACGACCCAAGACCATAGCGGCTTTATTTCACACTCTATCTGTGTGTGAATCGAAATTTAAGTGTTTATCTAAAGTGACGCCAAGATATTTCACCTCACCGGCCCAAGCTATTTCAGTTTCGTATAGCCTGATGGTCGACGACGCATATATTTAAAATGGCATCAATCCCAAGTCATACGTACATACCTTTACGTTTATCGTTGTTTCATTGTATATGGTGAAATCTTAATATCAATAATGTTTAATAAAATGAAATTTGTTCTTTGTTATGGAAAAAAATATTGGTTTAAAATTAATTATTTTTTTTTATAAAATATATCAGCAGGTATATATATATATGATTGTTTATAAAGAAATGTGTCTGACAGTGATACATTCATGCTTTTAATTGCGTTTAAAAGTTACTGAAAAAAAAATGTCCCTAAACCTATTCATAAATCAAAATGCGCAGTAAAAATACAACGTTAACCGGCTACCAAGTATCCTTTCGGGCTAATACCACCCTCGCACAGAAAATCGACGTGAAATAACAGCGCTTGCATTGTAGTGTTTCGTTTGGTCTGTGAGAGCGTCGGAGGCCCACTTCTCTTCTCCTTTCCTCCTTTGCCTTCCCTTACTCTCCCCCATATACAAGTTGGCAACGCACTTGCGACACCCCTGGTGTTGCTAGTGTCTATAGAGGTGGTGGTCACTTAACATCACGTGACTCACCTGTTC
>JACEII010000706.1:10110-25073 GCA_014332785.1 Antheraea mylitta
TGTCAAGTTTCGTCAAGATTGGTTCAGTAGTTTCAGAGTGATGCGTGATCATAGGGACAGACAGACAAAAATTGTAAAAAGATTATTTTTGGCTTCTATATCGACAACATAGTCTGACATACCCTGATTAAAATTTTCAAAAAATATTTAATGTACAGATTTCGTCTTGTTACAGTTTTATTATAGTATAGATTTGAAAATAATAAAGTTGTTTTCATTGCATTTTCAGTTTTTTCATAGCCTCAATAAATATTACAATATACATAATATATCAAACAGTAATAAAAGGTTAAAAAATATACGCGTGGTTAAAAAAAAATCAAAGCGAGTGCATTTGAGCAAAGTTGAATGCAACATCCTCTTTATAGGTAACTAGCCTCTGCTCGCGACTTTGTTCGCGAGGAATAGTTGCTTTGGGCTATCGCTAACACGCAGCGGAAGCTCTCAAGAGGAAAAAAACGATTTTGAAACATTATTTATTGACGCTCTGCTCCTATTGATCTTAGTCAGTGTATATAACTATCATCGATAAATGAGCTATATAAGACTGAAAAAAAATTTGCAAATCGGACTAGTAGTTCATGAGATTACGCCCTACAACGTCACAAAATTTTACCTCTTTATAATATTAGTACAAATTATTTCGAAATCGGACTAGTAGTTCCTGAGATTACCCCCTACAACGTCACAAACTTTACCTCTTTATAATATTAGTATAGATTATTTCAAAATTCAAGAATAAAATAAGTAAAACGTAAAATAAATTATTAAAAAAAAAAATACAAAAATGTTAACATTACAATACTGCCAATTTTAGTATACATGGATTGGTATACAGACTCTTGAATTACTTTAAAACATTCAAAGATAATTATATTACTGATAACATAACACGTAAATTATAATCCTTTATTAATTACTAGCTGTTGCCCGCGGCGCCGCACGCGTTTTTTTTTTTAATATATTAAATAAATGTAAAATTTTGATCACATATCTAGTGTAAATTACAATAATACTCTTTCAAAAATATTTGTAAGTATCACACGCACATCATCTACTGTAACAGGTAACATGTACTTGTACATTATATATATGAATACGAATAGTGAATCGAATGGGAAGAGATTTATCATCAGCCACATAACTGGAACTTTAAACTGCTATATATGACCCTTAGTGCCCACTTACACTATATAAGAAAGTAATGAAAATATTAAGCTATACATTTTCGAACAATATGTGTTAAATCTTTTATTATATAGATATAATATGTCCATAGTGTCGATATAATTAAGTTATTATCATACCTTGCTATAATTTAAATCACATATAAACATATGACTTTCAATTACAACAGCGATACCCTTGGTGTTACAGTTGTTCATAGGCGACGTTAACCACTTACCATCAGGTGGGCCGTCAGCCTGTTTGCTGCCTTTTGGTATAAAAAAATCTTGGAGTCCAGTACAGCTCGTGTATGTTTACAGTGAACAACATATTTTTATTAATTTCACATGGACGAAGGCACGGATAACAGCTTATCACTACATAGTTAAGAAAAAGTCCTGTTCCACGTCTGTCTATATGTCTGTTCGCGATAAGATCAAAAACTACAGAACGCATCTTCATGCCGTTTTCACCAATATATAAAATGATTATTGGGCAAGGTATAGGTATAGTTTGTCTTATTATCAGGGCGGGCAACGTCTGCTGAACCCGGTAGCTTAAAATAAAACAGCTAATTAGTTACTTATTTGTCCGTAAAATTCCCGTTCAAATATTACATGTAGTCCGGTGAAGCTATTAAGACCTTGCTAGATCAATAGCGTAGTCATTTCTAAGAAAAAAAAAACGTTCAAATAGGTCCAGCCGTTTCGGAGATTACCCGTAACAAAAAAAAAAAACAGACATATCCACAGAATTAAAAAAAATGTTGATATTTGTAGCATCACGGATATTTTTAATATAAAATACACTCACTTTACTTTTATTATACGTAATATATCACAAATCAAAAATTGGGTACAAAACTAACGTAGAATAAAGTTTTTGAGGTGTTTTTGGCGGGATTTCAGTTTGTCATGTAGTGTATTTTATATTTTATACATAATCTTGTGTTACTTGTCTCTGTATTGTGCTAAATTGATGACGTTTTATGTAATATGATTCGTTTATTGTGCATAAGTGAAATTACTGAAAAATAATACCACGGAGCATGAATTCTGTGGTATTGAAAATTAAGAATATAAAAATTTATGAAATATTATATAGAGAATTTGGCGCTTATACCTTTACATTAATTGGACATAGAAGAAAACTACCTATATTGACAACTTCAGAATTGGCAGTATGGGTTAATTCCTTCGACTGTCTTATTGGACGAATATTATTACACTAAAGTATTTGAATAGCAACACAAAATAAACTTTAGAAATGTTTGCGATATAAACGTAACACGTATAATTAAAAATTGTAAACAAAACTTACGTAGAATTAACTGTTTTAATAGGAACATAAAATAAACCATGAAAATATTTGCGAGAGATTGTTATCGCGTTACCATGGCAACGCATATAGTAATGACATTAACACGCATCGAAAGCTTCCAAAATAGCCCGATTTTGAGACATTCTTCATTAGTGCTCAGCTCCTATCGGTTTAAACGTTATGATATGTAGCCTATAGCCATCCTCGATAAATGAACTATCTAACACTAAAAGAAACTTTCAAATCAGATCTGTAGTTCTTGAGATTATCGCGTTCAACCAAACAAACAAACAAACAAACAAACAAACTCTTTAGCTTTATATATTAGTATAAACTAGCCATTTGCCCCGACGTCGCATAGGCGCAATGTATTAAAGTTGTGTTATAAGTGTCCAAGAGACAGGTAATGTTCGATAAAATATTTATAATTCATTAAAGCAAAAGAAGTTTCGTAAATCTAGTAATAAAGAATCGTTTTTCGCACGTAATTTAAAATATGTGATAACTCCTAAGATATTCACTAAAATCATACGTTGTAAAGGACAATCTTGATCTAGATTATTACATCCTCAAGGTAAATTACACATCTAATTTGATAAAGATTTGCGTGTAAAAGATAAAAATGAATATTGTGGGTTATCCCCAGATGATAAATAAAATAAGTAATTGACACTAGCTACTTCGTCTGAGTTATCCTGCACATGTGCACCACATCGATTGTCCACTTCTCCACACCCAGAAATAACACATGCTTAATGCTTGTGCTAAATGCTTAATATGTTTATTCTAAAGTATTGCAATAGTTCTTGCTTTAAATAAGGACCAAATAACTTGAGATAAAATTTAAAAAAACACAGCATATATTAATGTGTACACGCGGAGGAACTGAAATCCTGTAGCGCGTAGTATAAATACTTAACTATGCATTTACTTAATTTGGTATACTTCTGGAACCAGACAGGCATTTATGCATACTTACATATACACACAACTACATATCCACCATTTTTTTACGTGGGTTATCCGTTATGTATACTCGCCCTACCGGGGGAGAGAGTTGGTTATGTCCGACTTGAACGGACTAAAACTTCACAATGTACCGACAGACCAGTTTGTTGGGGTAAGTGATCCTACAGGCTATTCAATCTTGTATAACCCGGCAGTCACCTTCCGCCGGGCTCCTACCTAAAAGGGAAACATACCGAGTACACACCACCTGGTTCCCCTTGTCAGCCGGACCTGTGCAATGAGAAGATGGACTCCCGGACCATTCCATCAGGTCTAACTACGGTGGCAGGGAAGTTGGCTAAATCGTCACCTCCTCGCGCCGGTCCTCGATTAGCGGAGAAGGCAATTCAGAGGATCTACCTCGCGGGCCCTTTCCACCGCCTCTTGCGAGATGACTTCCTTGCAGAAGGAAGCCATCGCTCGCCAACCTGTTCACTACCGAGCATGGCTGAAACCACACTAGGCAGCGATAAATACTTTCCCCTTCTACCGCAGCCAGAATGTGGCGCAGTCTCTCTCACGCAGCACACTCAAACAGAGTGCCATTAAAAGTTTAACGTCAAAAATTTATCGAAATCTATCCAGCATTTTTGTCCTGATGCGTGCAGAACGACAGGTCTATATCCTTTTAAAATAGTAGACGAAACCATCTAAAGGTTAGTGAAAACAAAATCAAAATCTGTTACGTAGTTAAGTTTAATTTCACTAAGCAAATTTATAAAAAGTCGCGTTACAACTATTTCTCACTAATGTATCCGTTTTTACCCGTTGATAGTTATATAAAAATGACTTTGTTTTTTTTAGTTTCACGGTTATCATTAAGATATATAATTAAAATACGTCGTTTCTAATCAGTATTGCATTCCAGTACTTAAGTTTTAAGCCCGATATGTAATCCGGAATCTAAAAATCATGTGATTGATATGACGCGATTAATTACTTACGTTTTGATTAATCAATTATTATTAGTATATTTTCGAAGTGATTCGCCTTGAGTGACTTAAAAAAACAATCAATTGGAAAGGAAGAAACTTATGGGTTCGCGTCACCAATGATCTCAACATGCTCATGACGTGTTGCGCTTGTGTCAAACATTGTATTATATGTCGACTGCATCGTATGGGTGTTTGAAATGTTGAATAGGTAAAATTTGGTGATTTCGCGTTACTAGACGTCACCGATGACATCGACATGCTCGTTACGTATTGTACTTGCGTCAGACTATTGACGTGTAATATAGCGGCTTGGTACATGTGATATTGAGCTTTTACACTTCGTGATATTTTGGATTAATTGATAAACTATATACAAATGCATGTAATCCTAATACTAATATATGTGAAAATCAGATTATTGTAAATAATTTCAATTTACAAAATAAGAAACTCCAACAGTTCAGACTACAACTAATTAAAAATTTTAAAAAAGTGTGTGTCTATTTATGTACATGCGTTAGAAGTTATACTTCTTTGGCGTAGCAAGGTAAAAATCTTTTACTCAAAAACTTTATTTTTCGCCTTATTCTACGTTTATAGAAAAAACGATACTAACAATAGAAAAAAACTTTTGAACATAAAATTAAACTGCCGAAAAAACTGAAAAGCAAAAAATAATAAACCTTTTACTTTATTAATCTTAATAACTAAGTTCTTAAACTAATGTAAGTATACTTAAGTGATTTTAAGTCGGCGCCAAACAAGCTAATTAATTAACTACGTAAAGCATATATATAATAAGTTAATGTCAACGAGACAACAACCCGAACGGGCACACACGTTACCGCTGGAGATTTCACATTGCATTTTGAATTTGATTTGGTTATTATTTATGTTATTATATATATTTGAATTTAAAGTAATCTAGTTCATTGATTATTTGGCGCGGACTCAAAATCATTTAGGTATACCGACATTACTTTAAGAACTTAGTTATTAAGATTAATAAAGTTAAAGGTTTATTATTTTTTGCTTCTCAGTTTTTTCGGCGGTTTAATTTTTCGGTAAAAAGTTTTATTTTATAATTTATTGTTGCTATGATCTACTAATTCCTACATGCCTAATTTATTGGTAATATACAGCTCAGAGACTAAACTATAAATCATCCCCTGTTTTCCTACCCTTGGGGCTGTTTTTTCTTGTCAAAATGTATATGGAACCAACTTCGGGGTATATTCTTTCAAATCAAAGTATAATAATTAAAGTCAGATTATTCTGTCAAAAGTTATGCGCGGTCTTAGATATAATCTGTGAGTGAACAATCAACCATTCTCTATTTTCATACCCTTAGGCTGAAATTTTTTACCTAAATTTATATGGGACCTACATCGCAGTATACCCTTTCTAATAAAAGAAGAATTTTTAAAATCGGAATATATTGTAAAATGTTATACGTGATCATACATAAAAAATATACGCGTCTAATTGAGAACCTCCTCCATTTTTTTCGTCGGTTAAAAAAGGTATTTAATACTTTGAAAGTTTTAATACAAAGAAAAACAAAGAAACAAAATGTTAACTATAGCTAAATTCAGGGTGTCGGTCTCTCGTGACGTGATCTTTCCCTAAAGCGCCAAAAGAAGTATAACTTCAAAAAGTTCATAGTTATTACAATGCTTTGAGTTTTCACTTCCTAATGATTGCATCGACATTTTTTATATTTATATTTGATTTCACGGTAATTTGCTAATTCGACATTACTGTCTTTGTAATTGTCAAGATAAGGTTTCTATGAAAAAAAACCGTTTGTAAAATCATACGGCAAAATTAAAAAAATATTTCAAAATTTTCATAAAAAAGTAAGTGAGACAGAAGACATCTAGGGCCATTAAAATAGAAAGATGTTCTAAAATAGTAACAGTATTGAAAGATTAGCGTTCAGTTGTATTTTTTTTTTCGAACTGACTACGCTATTGACCTTGCAAATTCTTAACAGCTTCACCGGAATACGTTCAGTTGACATTTTACATCGTTACACGGCACAGTGTGTTTGTTATAAGAGCCGATTTGGCGACACATATGGTTTATGTATCTATTTGATGGGTCTAGTTATGTTAGACTTGACATAAATAACGACATTATAATTTTGTTTAGTTTTCGAGATATTAACAAAATCGAAAAAAGTCTACGGAAACCCATAAATATTTGATCTGCATTCCTTATATGTTTTATTATAAAATGTTACATAGTGCCCTAAATTATCATCAAAAGAAGCAATAAATACATGCACAATTAACTAATAAAGCTGTAGGCTCTATTTCAATGAGCAAAACATTCTTTTCCATGATTTGTTTTTTTTTCTGGCGGACTATTACATGTTCGCATTTTCTTTACTGCTATGTTTATCATAGTAATATGTATAGTCAGTTTAATGCATATTCATATACAAAAAATGAGACGCTACACACATAATGTCTGCACACAGCAATATATTACATGTGTTTTATAGAACTAAATTCGTAGAGATGTTAAGGAATAGTTCATTCACAAATTTAGGTTGTGATTATAAATTTTCCATAGATATAAAGAAGAACTTTATCTCAAATCCATTTTTCCTCAATAAATAAAACCTGATAAATTCATCGTTACTTTATGTAAATTATTACCGTGTCAAAGATTAGTGCCCGAAATCTCATTTGTGATGACATATTTTTAATGAATGAGTGATATTTCTGTTGTTATTTGTCGAAGTAATATTTTGATCGGGTGAGAGTTTTTGGCGGGATCTTGGAATGCCATGTAGTGGTCTTTATATTTTATCTATAATCTGACTGCGCTATTGACCTAGGAAGGTCTTACAGCTTCACCGGACAACTAAGGCGAGCGCATAAGGCACTCAGCCGATTTTATTTGACAACTAGCTCAAGGGTGGACGGCACACCTCAGTTTGGGCTGTTGCCTGATACGTGCAATTCGCGACCTATAAGCTGACCTAAGCTAATTATTCACACATATATGAGTTGTTGAGACACGTATGTATACCGAGGATACATAGCTCAACAACTCTTATATATATTTCGTATCGTATAATTTTCTAAACTATTTCAGTTCGATAAGGGAAAAAAATAAAACCCTTCCACTTTCATGTTTAAGCGTGTATCCGTGCACGTGTGTGAAGATGATATGCGTAATGTTGTCGCAGTGGTGCAAGATTTTGTGTCGCTGTATCGCGCGAGCAGCGCACTCAGGGCTCCTCGCCGAGGAAACGAATCTAGGTTTGTGCCACTGCCGAGGGGGGCCTAATCTGGTGTGCGGGAGTGAAATTTACCCTCTTATAATATTGTGTTATTTGGCTCTATATTGTGTAATGTTGGTGGCGCTTTACATAATATAGTTTGGTTATAGTGCACAAGTGGATCGGAAATAATACTACGGAGTATAGATTCTAAGTTGCCATAAAAACTCTCGGGAAAGCTCTAACAAGATGGCCACTATTTTGTTAGTTCATTGAAATTATATCAAGGAACTTGTCATATCGTTACTCACTTGACAATAGCAGTAATAGTCTACTAAATAAAAGAGTGGTTGCCAAAAATAAACGATGATCTTGATCTGGTATCAGCTGATTTGGAGTCGTTTTTAAATTCACACATTACTTCAAATTTAGTTTGTTTTTATCGGTTTAAGTTAAAGAAATAGATCCTTATTATAAGAGTGACGACTTGAAAGTTGTTGAAATATAGTTCAATAAACCTTGCAATTAGGTAGAAAATCACGAATGGGAGTTGCCGTAACCCATCAAGCCGCGTATACTACGAACTTTTCTGTACATAAAAGATTCTATCTATATACACATTGGTCGTTAGTAAACTGGGACATTCCTAGTTAATTTTGAAGTGTGTAGTATTGTAGGTAATTTCGTAAAAATCATAAAGAAATGAAAGTAATACAAATAAATACTATACAACATCAATTTCTTAAAATATTATTATTATGTTATATTTCTTTAGATAATAAGGAGTATCATATGACAAAACGTGTATTTTTAATGATTGTATCAAAAACATGGCGCCGCTAGCGATAGAAAGTGATAAATATTGTTACCGTTTGGATTAATCCCTAGGTATGTACGTACTTTCTGGGTATACAAACTAAGATTAGTTCACTGATATACGTTCGTCTGTAAATATTCTTAGCTATGATTAACAGCAGATAGATTATTGGAAGCAAATTTATCGATTAATAAAAGATATTACGAATACAATTACATAACCAGTTTAAGCAGGTTACAAGTTCTATCTATATAAAGTATAGCGTTTAATTTGTACATTGAATAAATATCATACGTGGATTTACTTAAAACAAATCAAAATAGAAGGATTAATTAATTATGTAACACCCATAGAAAGTACATATTTGCTATCAAGAAACATGATTCAACTTAAGTTTTTTTTTATAAATAACCACGAGTATTGAGTTTTATCTGGGATGAGGATTGTGAAACAGTATTTAATTATAATAGTTGAGTTCTCGCATACAGAAATAAAAAATTCGTAAATCCTATATAAACTCTAGTCAATTCTTGTTTGCAAATAATCCTAGTACTAATCGCAAAAAAATTTAGCAAGTGGATAGCTTGAGACACGAAGAAGGATATGATCTAATTTTTGTCTTAAATATACTGAAAAATGAGATAAACATTCTAAGTAAATCGTATTTTGCTTGTATAAAAAATTACACTTTACGACCTACTTTTTATTGTGAACATACCATTTGTAACCCTAGATACTCTTTGGCTTACCTATCTTAGTACCTTAAGATATCACAAAATAGAAAAATTACTTACACTTCTTTCCAGCTCTGGTGCGTACATGACATTTTTTTGGGGTCGCCGCCGCGCTGTTCTTGCTGCCGAAGCAGTTAGTAAACTTCCTGAGACAGGTCCCGGTTGGGACATTGTTCGCTTTCGCCCTGATTGATCATCTGTACTCGGTAGGCTGTTCACAGATTTATTAAGTACCTTAACAGAGAAGTGAATAAAAAGTGATCACCAAGGTATAGATAGTTTTCACACTTGAAACAGCATAGTACGTAGTGCATGAAACCAAGCACGTATCAAAAAATTTTAATTTTATTGGCAACAATATTCAAGTTTGCATTTTTGTTAGACATTCATAATACTTTAGACATTTTAAATACTTCTGACACAACTTAGTATCTTGTAGATTTTAAATAAGCCCGTTTATTAAAGTAATTTTGAATTTAAATCCAAATTATATATAAATAACTACAGCTAATGCTCACCCCTGGATCTTGATTTGGGTCCAAGTTAAACACTTCATCATCTTCAGCGAAATTTTGAAGAGAAGACTCTGAGTGAAATTTTTTATCACCCATTTTTTTTCTATTCACTATTTCTTCCATTAGCTCTTTTCTATTGGGATTCTGCGTATTTGTGTCAGTCATGTTTATTAATATATTTGATTATTCAAACTAAATAAATACAATGTTACTATAATTTTTAGTATTTCATTTTCTTGGGAGCACTATCCGCACTAATTAATGTTTGTATGTACACTGGAATTGTGCGATTTCGATTGCAAATGAATTAATAAAAAAAAATATATGATTGTTATCTGTTATAGATAAAGACAGAGACGTATCATATAATTATCGCGTTCGGTTTATGACCACTTTATTTTTCCTCTTTGTTTTAAATTACCAGAAATAAGGCTTCAATAATGTTTATACTGACTTAACATAATTGTCAAGTAATAGATACCTATATTTTCATTGCTATTTTTATCATTGTGATAGTATTTTGTTTTTGTTCACTCAAATACAAACATTATTTACATTAAGAAAAACATTAGGACATCTGTACTTCTGTCTGTACATGTATTTTTTCCCAATATCTGTGCTAGATATTTGTTACATAAACCACTCGTTACTAATCAGAGATTTAAACATTGTTATGTACGTGTTATGTTTGTATGTCTAGATTTAACTCAAAACCGGCTTAATTAATATCCGTGTAATTTTGTGCAAAGAAGATATATACTATTCCTCAATAATAATTATCAATAATATTTATAGAAATCTTATAATAAAAACTTTGAAAAACGAATATTTCAGTTATTCCCAACCAAGAAATCTTGTATGTAGTCCGGTGAAGCTGTTAAGACCTTGCTGGGTCAACAAAAAAAAAAAAAAAAAGAAATGTTGTATGAAGTTTTTTGTGTTTGACATTTAAAAAACTAAAATATCAAGAATAGGTTTAGAAATAACATAATACATGATTAAAAATATAATTACAAGATGAAAACAATTACTGAGTAACAAATGCGGGTAGAGCCGGAGAAATATGTAGTTTATTATAAATTCAAAACATTATTAGGTTGATAAAAAAAAGTATTTAGTTGTTTTTATTAAGGACATTATTCGAACTTGACTGTTAAGCTAAAAGGTCAATAGATAGATTATTAAACGTATTTCCTTACAAATTATATTAGTTGTTAAGTGTTTGTGTTTGAGTTACGGATTTATAGGCATATTATATACCTATAAATATTATTCATAAAATAGCTGTTTTTTTTTACGTATTTAAGACTATTATAGATTGAATACGATGATGTCTAGAATTGACTCCTCTAACGTAACGTGTAATGTATTTTAAATATATGCATGTTAAAAAGATAAACTTGATCGAGTTTCTTGTCAGTTCTTTTTGATATCTGTATTGTTTTACTGAACTGGTGGCAGTTTTGACGTATATAAGCGCTTTCTTAGGGTCTAAATTCAATAAAGTATTTTTGATTTAATTCCATTTATTAAAAGAATCACGTAATAATATTATGTTTATATATTTTACAATATATTGTATATTAACACCATAACATTCATGTGAAAGGAAAGATTAATTTATATTTATTAAAGTTACCTTTGGGAATAAACCTTACTAAGAATAGACAAAGACAAGAAACTCTATATTGTAGGTACATTGGAAATAAGGAAAATAAAAATAGAGTTAATGTACACTCACATTTATTTTATAGACATCTGATATTGCTTTATCGGATTCTATTGTGATACCGATTAAATACAATACAAATTCAGTTTAAACACTTTAAATCATTCACAAAAATGTATCAATGTCATGTATCAATCAACATTCTTCGAAAACAAAAAGAATATAACGTAGTAATATGGTACTATAAATGACAGAAAACCAATAAAATCAAGTTATATATTCATAACTATTGATTCATGAGTTTACTAAGCACTTCTTTTAATTCCAGTGAGAACTGAGATACTGGCAGGGCTAGGTCTTGGGACGATGACGACCCGCTTTTATCCTGGTGGAGCACATAATCTGATGGAACTACGAATAGCTGCTTTTTATCATCACCAGTGCCAAGAGATTTTAGACATGGTGGCATAGGCAGATGCGGCCGCTGTTCCAACCATTGGTGGAATGCCTTGGTCGATCTGAAAAAGACAACTTCTTTATTCAGTTCCAAAAAATATTATCTCAATTTATATTTATTAACTAGCTGACCCGTGCAACTTCGTCTGCACCAAATTGGTTATCACTGGTTTCAATTTTGTATTTTTAAACGCGAAAAAAAATGAATAAAACTGGTATCCAGTTGCAGCCACAACTACCGTTTCCAAAAATCCAAACTATCCACGGATTCACTGAAACATATACCCAGGTTACATGTAATTTTTATTTTAAATAAGCCTAGTACCCGTTCGTAGCATCATCTACCACTCCATTGTTTGTAGTTCGGTAAAGCTGTTAAGACCTTACTCTGTCAATAGCGTAGTCATTTCGAGAAAAAAAAAATCATCTACCAGGTTCAATTAAGATAAATCTAACCTACATAAAACTAAATAAACATCTCTACCGCTTACATTATCATAACCATCTTCAACTTGTATTAAAACCTTTTTATACTCCATTATATTAAAGAAAAATATATGAACACCGTATCGAAGTGTCAAACATCGCGCGCGAACCGTCAAATGTCACTTGCTTGAAACTATAGTCTAAGAGTTATAAACTGTTTCGAAAACGTATTTCAAATATATTTCTAATACATTTTTATAAATAATGTCTGTACCATTCACAACATAGTGCCTACCACTTCTTAATAATTTATCCATGTAGATATGTTTCTATTGTAGATTATTCTACGTTGTTATATTGAATATTTGGCATTAAATACATAACGTGTATTTGTCACACTTGATATTGGTGAAATTACCTATATAGGCAGAGGTCATACCGGAAAGAATCAATCAAGCCAGTTTTATACATTATATTTATCCTAACAACGGGCTACCTAGCTGCCGGTAAGAGTTGCGTTTATTTGTGCATATCGTACCTTCACAGACAAAAATATTGATTTTTAAATAATTATAGGATGTTTTTTTCCGCTAACTTAGAAATGTTATTGAAATGGAATTATTATTGAAAGACATTTTTGGTACTGACAATAATGTGCTTGATGCTATTTTTAGAAATAAAAATAAAAGTAATCTTACCCCATGTTAGAATAGCAGTAATTTTATTATTACTATATTTAGATATAGATAAGTACAAATTTTATCTTCCACACTAATTCAGTTATTACTCAATATTTTGACCGATTTATTGCTATAAAAATAATCTGTATAGAATATAGCTATAGCTATAGTTTAGTGCAGTACTGGCTGCTTGATAAAGATAGCGATAATTGTGGCAGCGTGTGTTATCGACGCATTTTTTTTTTTCGAATTGTATACGCTGTTGACTTGGTAAGGTCTTTACAGCTTCACCGAACTATTGAGTCGAGCGCTGAAGGCACTCAACCGACTTGGGACGTTTGGGCGACCAACTCAAGGGTGTACAGTACACCTCGGCTTGGGCTGTCGCCTGTTTTGTGCAAAAATCGCAACCTATCTGATCTAACCTAAGCTAAGCTATCTAGATATACGTATATAAGTTATTAAAACATGCATGTGTACCAAGCATGCGTGCCTCAACAACTCCTATATGTATTTTGTGTTGGAAAAATTTCTCTAAACTATATAGGATAGGATAGGGAAAAATAAGGGTAGAACTCTTTGTTGTGTGTTTATTTTTCTGAAAAAGAAAAACAGCATGTAAGCGTGTAGGCGTGCACGTATGTATAGGTGATGTAAGTGATGTTGTAGCAGTGATGTAAAGTTTTGTGTCACTGTATCACGTGAGCAGCGTACTCAAGGGCTCCCCGCCGAGGGAACGGACCTAGGCTTGAGCCGTTGCCGAGCGGGGCCTAATCTGGTGTGCGGGAGCGAAATTTACCCCCCGACCATGGTGGCGTGATAGTGATTATGCGGGCGTGGACGTGAACACGCTTTGTTTGAAGAGACAGGCTGCTACTGATCTTTCGCTGACGTGATTGAATCAGGAGGGTCGGTAAGAATGTGTCGCGGTCGTCTTCTATACTGCGCAGCGTTGGGTACGGGTTCATAGTTCGTGGCGGATACCACTAAAGGGCTGGGATGATTCGCGGCTTTTTCGAAATAACTACGTGTGAGTGATTTTATATACGCCCAGACAGAAGGCATCTCCAGGTCTCTGTGGAGATCCTTATTCCGGATGTACCATGGGACACCGGTTATTTTACGTTGGGCTCGGTTCTGGAGAACCTGTAACTTTTGAATACGATTTTGCGTATGTGCAAAAACCGAACAACTGTACGTCATAATCGGTTGGATGCAAGTTTTATATAAAGTGAGTTTATGTCTGGGGGACATTTTACTCTTATGACAAAGCAAATGATAGAGACGACCCAAGACCATAGCGGCTTTATTTCACACTCTATCTGTGTGTGAATCGAAATTTAAGTGTTTATCTAAAGTGACGCCAAGATATTTCACCTCACCGGCCCAAGCTATTTCAGTTTCGTATAGCCTGATGGTCGACGACGCATATATTTAAAATGGCATCAATCCCAAGTCATACGTACATACCTTTACGTTTATCGTTGTTTCATTGTATATGGTGAAATCTTAATATCAATAATGTTTAATAAAATGAAATTTGTTCTTTGTTATGGAAAAAAATATTGGTTTAAAATTAATTATTTTTTTTTATAAAATATATCAGCAGGTATATATATATATGATTGTTTATAAAGAAATGTGTCTGACAGTGATACATTCATGCTTTTAATTGCGTTTAAAAGTTACTGAAAAAAAAATGTCCCTAAACCTATTCATAAATCAAAATGCGCAGTAAAAATACAACGTTAACCGGCTACCAAGTATCCTTTCGGGCTAATACCACCCTCGCACAGAAAATCGACGTGAAATAACAGCGCTTGCATTGTAGTGTTTCGTTTGGTCTGTGAGAGCGTCGGAGGCCCACTTCTCTTCTCCTTTCCCCCTTTGCCTTCCCTTACTCTCCCCCATATACAAGTTGGCAACGCACTTGCGACACCCCTGGTGTTGCTAGTGTCTATAGAGGTGGTGGTCACTTAACATCACGTGACTCACCTGTTC
>JACEII010000707.1:5371-17868 GCA_014332785.1 Antheraea mylitta
ATATTACAATGTAAAGGACCTGACCTTTTCTTTTTCTATCCGAATCCGAAGATCCTAATAAATCTATACATGGTCCTAATCGTACCGGATAATAAAAGTAATGAAATTAATTGATATAATTATCAAGTAAAGGATCGTCAAGAAATTCACGGATTCAGTCGAGACTCAAAATGTCCGAGGAAAAAGACTTAATCAAAAAACGAAGCAGCTACAAAGGGCGCTTGACTTCATTTTTAAATTATTTAAATACAATCAGCGAGATGCCGCTTACATCGGCAGATGCAAGAGAGTTGCAAATAGGGAGATTGAAATAGGGAGATAACTGAATTAAAAAGCGCAAAAAAGGCAGCTCACCAGCCGAGTCAAGACAAGATGGCAAATACCTCTTCCCGGCTTCCAGCACCTATGCACTCTATAATCATCTCATCTACAGACGACATGGATATCAGCGGGGATATCATAGAGAAAGTTAGGAGGGCAGTAGAGGCGGGAAAGACGGGGTTAAGAGCGGATAAAGTGAGGAAAGTGAAGGATCAGAAGGTAGTGTTAGGATGCATAAAGGAAGAAGACGTGAGGAAAATAGCGGAAAGGCTAAAGGAGAAGGCTCCAAAATTACACATAGAGAGAGCCAGGAACAAGGATCCGCTAATTATACTAAACAACGTACTCACTAGTCATCAGGACGAGGAAATTCTGGCACTACTAAAAGAGCAAAACTTAGTCGTACTTAGGGATATCCCTGACGAGGAGTATAGAACAAAAATCAAATATAGAAGGAGAACTCGGAACCCACACATAAACCACGTAGTGCTCCAGGTGTCGCCCACTGTATGGGGGAGGCTAACGACTGCAGGTAAGGTATACATAGATATGCAGAGGGTCACAGTATCTGACCAGTCACCCCTCATTCAGTGCACGCGATGCCTGGGGTACGGTCACGGGAAACGGTGGTGCACGGAAACAGCATATACGTGCAGTCACTGTGGGGAAAACCATCTGAAGGAAGAATGCCCAAGCTACAAACAGGGAAATGCCCCTAGATGCAGAAATTGTACCCAGGATAAAGCGGATAACAAAGACCATAACGCCTTTGATACAAAGTGCCCAACGAGAGCAAAATGGGATATGATAGCGAGGCGGAACGTAGCGTATGAGACCAACAAAGAGATAGCAAACAGCCTTTGACGGAATTGATAAATGCGTATGGAAATTATCAGTTGATCAAAGAGCTAAAAGAAGGAATATAGGATATGAAATAGGATGTCGGAACTGGATTGGGCCTGGCCCATTAGGTAATTCTGGTGCGCGGACAAAAAACGGACGGAAACCCTGGAAGGAGAAAACGTTGACTCATACATTTTTATATAAAAAATGCGTTTCAAACGGAAAAACTTAAAAGGGTAGTACAGGATAGTCACGCCATAAAAATCAAACCAATAAGCCACGACACAATGTGTGAACAGTTCTCTGAACCTGTGAAAAGAGTCTAGAAAGAAAGAGGAAAGGAGCAGGAATGTAAGGAAAAAAACAAAAAAAGGACAAGGCAAATGTAAATATCCGAAGAGATCAGGAGGAATTTGCTGGATCAACATGTAGGGGAATTTACCTTAAATCATATGTAGGGAAAAGGAATTATTAAGAAGAATTATAAGGAACAAACTATCGAAAAGGATGTATCCTAAGCGCTGGAACAGATAAAATAAAGAGCAAAACCAGATGAGAAATAAGGAGAGATTGGAACGGAAAAGCACTGCTTGGGACAACTATTAACATAGTGGCTTAAAGCAGTGACAGTAGGAAAGGAAAAAAAGGACAGAGTGCAGGTGACTGGAAGAAGAGAAGAGTGAAACAATACAGCCGAAGTCCGTAGACCCTAACGTCGAAAAATGTCTCTGCTTTCCCCACGACAGAGGTGTACAGACGAGGGATGGCACTCGCCCGTCCCAATTAAAAAAAAAAAATAATATATAAACTGTATAAATAGAATATAAGATACAGCAGAAAAGAAGTAAAATGGAAAACTAAAATAGATGGTATTAAACGAAAACAAGTAGAACATCTTGGCCTAAACAAAAGACAGCAACCGAACTAAGCTAACAGTAAGAAACGTCGGAACTATTCAAAATAGCTAAAAACTTTAAACTAAAATATACATAAGATAGTATGAAAATAAAAAAATTGAGTTAGTAAGGTGGCATATATAAACAAAACACAACAAAAATTAAGTAAATTCAGTAAAGATTAAAGATTAAAGTCAAGTAAGTAGAATCGGAACTATAGGAAATAAATTATAAACACATATGGATGAAAAAGGAAATAACAGAAGACAGAAGAATACGAAATATGGAAAGGAAAAGAGATCAAAGAAATATCTAAATGTGTGTGGAACAAATGTGACTGAAGAAACAAGCGATAAATCAAACGCCAATAAAGCGGTACACAAAATATGACATAGGAACTTTTAAAATGACGAAATTGTAAATGTGGATAAAATGACAAAAAGAAGGAATTATGTTTGGACAAATAAATCGAATAACAAGGTCTCTGATCATCATGCCAGAGGTGCACCGCCGACCGGGACATCAAGATCCCGGACACCCAATAAAAAAAAATATATATATAAACTGTAGGCTGCCCAATTTTACAAATATCTATATAAATATCCAACCTACGCACAAGTGTCGTATATCGGTGTGTTCGTCACGACACGAGCTACACTATTATATAGATAGAATACATAAATTAAACACGCAACATAAGTGAAAACTCGGAAAACTGTATTTTTCGAAATTTTCTATAGAAATACTTCATTTTTTCACAAGGTTTTATTCAATTTTCACATTTTTTGGACAGCATCAGATCCGGAGCGTGACCTCTCGCTCGCCGCACCCGTCGGAAAAGCCGAGAGACGCCCCCGCGATCTGAAACATAAAATTTTTATTAGATACATAAAATTCAAAATTTTCCGCAAACTTACCAAGTTTTTCATCCAGATTCCGTAGTATTGGAGTGGGAGTACCACCCCTTACGCGCTGCACCCGCCGGCATCGTCGAGGAAATAATCCGGGATCTGAAAAATTCAAAAGTTTATTAAAATTTAAAACATTAAAATTCCGTCAAAATTTTCACAATTTTCCGGACTTTTCCACACTCAGGGATAGTCTTTGACGTCCTCAGTGTGAAACCGTAGGAAAAACTGCGAAAATCCAACAAAGAAATCCTTTTTTCGTCCGCCCGCCACACCCATTTTTCTTGATTGGGTAGGTGGATTCTGATAGTCGGAAATTTTTAGTTCGGATTTTTCGGGTTTTCTGGGGAGAATTGGCATAGAGGAGGCTCTAAGGAACAATTAAAAGTACGGGACGAATACCATCAAAGGTATAGTTGAAGAGTAAAGGGCAATACAGCGACAATTAAAATAAGATAATATTGTTTAGGATAAGTTGACTAACATAACGGACGAAGGGAACTTTTACAACCCTGGTAGTTACACATTAAGCACTCTAGTCATATATACTACACTGTAGCATATTTTGTAAGACATATTTGTATATAATTGGAATATAACACCTGATTGGCTAACCAACGATAACATGAGATAGGGCAGTTTGCAGTTTTTGTTTAGAAAAACTTCCTAAACGCCCTATAGGAAACCAAAGCTCGAAGAGCAATAATCATTCCAACTATATTTATACAGATATTAACTAGACATAGAATAAAAGAGTGTTAAAATTTATTATTTATTTACAATTTTTAAAAAATATTTACAACTTATACAAACATAAAATTTAATTATTATACAATTTTGACGAAGGCGGTAAAAAATTCTAAATTAGTAGTTTATATTTCGGACAAAAATTCTAACTGCATAAATTGAGTTCTTCCATAATTCCTTATACAAACTACAAGATGAGTACCTCGACAGCCCAAAAGAGAAAGGGATCGATCGTAAAGGCTGACGACGGGAAAAAAGATGTCCCACTGGGGAGTCCCACTGAACTGAAAGTGGCGGCCACGGCAATCTATCAGGACGCAAAAACTCAGCTCGAGAACTCGGGCAATCTAAAAACCAGCATAAAAGAGTCTGTAACAAAGAGCCTAGGACAACTTTATGAAGTAATACTAAACCTAAAAGAACAGATCTCAGCTGTTGAACAGGAGAAAGCCCAACAACAAAAAACTTTTGCGGAAAGGTTTGCCGAGTTACAGAAACTACATGCTGACAGGATTAGTGAAAATTTCCAGATGATGAAAGTTCATCAGGAAAAAAGTCAGGCGGATGTGATGGAGGCCCTACAAGCGATATTAAAAAACGTGAGTGAAGTGGAAGAGATTAAAAGGATAACAACAAATGCAGATAAGGGAATAGAGGGGACTAGGAAAAAACTTCAGGAACTAAGTCAGGAGATAGGAAATGGCAATAGAGAAGACGGTATGAAGTTAAATATACAGGAGAAGACAGAAACTAGGAGAGGAAGGGTAGCGAATCCACCAGAGGAAATGCACTCGATTATAGTGACATCAAAAATATACAAAGATAACAATGAGGACGTGTTGGATACGATAAGTAAGGCGGTAAACGCGAAAGTTACAGGCCTGAAAATCAATAGACTGAGGAGGACGAAGGATGAAAGATTAATAGTCGATTGTAACAAAAAGGAATTCTTACAAAAAATAGTAAAACGCATAGAGGAAATGAGTCCAAATTTAAAAATAGAAGAATTAAGAAATAGAGATCCATTGGTAGAAATTGGAGACGTTTTAACAATACATAGCAACTTAGAAATACTAGAGTTCATGGAAAGCCAGAATAAACATGTATTAAAAGAAATAAAAAGGGACGACTACAGAGCTGAGGTTCTTTACAGACGAAGGGCCAGGAACCCGCATACCTGCCATACAGTCCTGAGGGTTTCTCCAGGGGTATGGAAGGCCTTGACTGAGGCGGGCCGAATATATATAGATCTACAGAGAGTGGTGGTGACAGATAGATCTCCCGTGATACAGTGTACAAGGTGCTTCAAATATGGTCACGGAAGAAGAGCATGCCAAATAACAACAGCCGTTTGCAGCCACTGCGGAGAACACCACTCGGCAGCATGTGAGGGTCGTCTGGAAGGAAATGCGCCTAGGTGTGCAAATTGTGCAAACAAAAAATTAGCCGACACTAATCATAACGCCTTTGCAGATATATGTCCAACAAGAGCGAAATGGGACAAAATAGCCCGTTCCAACATAGCATACTGTTAATAGTTATAGACAAACATAAATTAGTATCAGAATATATAATTAGACCATGCAACAAAACAAATTATTTTTCGCTAAAACGTAATAAAATAGAAACAAAACCTGTAGGTTGGAGGAGGTTCAAAAATATAAAGCTAGGTGATATAATGACCACGAGAATTGGAAACCCAAAGATCCAACCCAAGCTCCAACCGAATCTCTTAATTGTATCAATATTTCGTGAAGAAAAGAGAACAATTAATAATACTCGAGAATTAAAAGACAGAATATACTTAATAAAACTGGGACAACGATCGAAAGGTAAACAAGTACATCTCCCGCATTTTGAACATCACCAATTACTACAGGGATCAAATAGGAAAACCTCCCAAAATAAACAGTTATAGTAATATAACTCAAATTATTGTAGAGGAACCATTGAATACAAATACAACAATAGAAAAATAGAACAAAGAATAAACAAGAAAACAACAAACTAAGAAAACTACTAATAAAACAGAACTTAAAATAAAATACAGGTATTTAAAATAGAATTTAAGGAAAACTAACATTAATAAATTATCAATTTAAAAGAGGTTTTAACTAAATACGAAGTAAATAGATAAACGATAGTATAGACAAATAAGTAAATTAGGCTATCAGTATCACTAAAGAAACAAAATTTAAAAATAACAGATAAATCTTTAAATTAGGATAAATAAATAAGCAAAACTAAATCAATAAATTATTAATTAATAAGAAGTTTAACTAATTAACAAGTAAATAGATAAACGACCGGATGAACGAATAACCTCAAAATAATAAACAAAATTTAAGTAACTAAATAAATGTACAAAATAGACAGAAAACTTAAAATGGAAAGTTTAAGACAAAGAGAAATAACAAAGAAAAACAGAAATCAAGGAAAAATAAGAAACAGTAAAAATTGCAAAAGTGTGCTATGTTGAACGAAACCCAAATTGAAGGACAAATGGGCAATATAGGAAAGGATGCACAGTTGGAAACTTGAAGTAAGAAAGGAAAGTAGAGTGCAGACATTCATGATAAAGAAGATACGAAGGAAGACAGACCTGACAAAAGTTAGAAATTTTAAAGTAAACAGACAAGAACTCGTTTTCGAAAATTGACACAATAGAAATTGACTATAAATCCGGAATAGGTATTTGGAAAACAAATTGGAATAAAAAAGTCTCTGATCGCCATGTCAGAGGAGTGTCGCCGGCCGGGACACAAAGATCCCGGTCACAAAAAAAAAACATTAAAATTCCGTCAAAATTTTCACAATTTTCCGGACTCTTTCACACTCGGTGATAGTCTTAGACATCCTGAGTGTGAAACCGTAGGAAAAACTGCGAAAATCAAACAAAAAATTTGAAAAATTGTCCGCCCGCCACACTCATTTTTCTCATCGCTAAGGTGGACGCTATACTTTGGGAAAAAATTTTCTTTGTAAATCGGTTGGGAAGGGTTCGGAGCGGATATGGGGCAGCGAAAATTATATCTTAGGACTATCTACGAATCCTTATTGTTCGTAGGAAATATACAAAGGACACAAAGACACTTTTAATTAAAAAGTTGACTAAAAAGACGTTTGATCAACGGTATAGACAATTCTGTTAAGGAATCACAATATATACAATAGGGTAGACAAATATTTATTATAAGATAGCGATATAGAATTAAGTTAGGCTAAATATACAAATTTTACAAATTTATTTATACAAATTTTTATACACTTTTAAAACTTATACAAACTTACTTTTTAACTTAATATTTGAATATACAAATAACTAACATGATTGACAATGCCGTAAAGGCCGCGGGAAGTCCTATGGACCGTGGAAAGTCCACAAATAAAGAAGACCTAAAAAGCAGGAAGTCTACAGGAGAAGTAAGAAGCTCTAGGGATATTAGCCCTAAATCGATGAGATCTCACGCGAGTAAAGTGTTTCAAGAGGCCAAGGCCTCCCTCAAACAATCAGGGAACCTAAAAACCTATATAAAAGAGGACCTTTATAAAACCTACTATAAAAGAGAATGTATTAAAAAGCATGGGACAACTATACGAAATTATTACAGATTTAAACGACAGATTATCAACACAAGAAAAGGAAAGAACACTAAGAGAGGTAGAGCTTCTGGAAGAATTAAATAGAAAGGAAAAGGAACATACAGAAAAATTGACGGAAATCTTAAAAGGGTCGAAAAACATAGAGATTAACAATGAAGACATTGGAGAAATGATAGAGAGAGCTGTAGGAAGTATAAGGAAGGAAATGAAAGAAGAGATAATGAAAATTGGAACAGAGAATAAAAAGAGCATAAATAAAATAGCAGAGGCAATAGAAGAGTTAAAGGTGAAAGCAGAGGAGACAAGTAAACGAGAGTCGACACAAATCGGTGGAAAGGCAGGCCAACAGCCTATACAAAAAAAGGAACATACCATCTTAGCCCACACGCAGAAGCCAATGTACTCTATAATAGTCTCCTCGAAAAATGAATTAGACACTAGTGGGGAAGTCATAGAGAAGGTGAGAAAGGCAGTAGATGCAGGGAAGACGGGGTTGAAAACAGACCGAGTGCAGAAAGTGAAGGATCAAAAGGTCATTATAGGGTGTGTAGAAGAAGAAGAAGTGAAGAAGATTACGAAGAGAATACTGGAGACAGCTCCCTCGTTACAAGTCGAAAAAGCGCGAAATAAAGATCCGTTGGTAGTGCTTTATGATGTCTTATCGGTGCATAAAGACGAAGAAATTCTGGCTCTGTTGAAGAAACAAAACAGGAACATATTTCGGGATGTTGCAGAATCGGAGTTCAGGGCTGTTATAAAATATAGTAGAAGGGCTCGGAACCCTCATGTAAACCATGTGGTCATCCAGATATCGCCCACTGTATGGGGGAGGCTCACAGAGGCAAAAAAGATATATCTGGACCTGCAAAGGGTCACGGTGATGGACCAGACACCCCTCACCCAGTGTACGCGGTGCCTGGAATTTGGCCACGGAAAGAGGTGGTGCAAGGAAGCTTCAGACCGGTGCAGTCACTGCGGCGAGGAGCACCTTAGACAAGATTGCCCCGAACTAAAAGAGGGAAAGGTCCCTTGCTGCAGGAACTGCGATTTTAGGAAAGAAGGAGATAAGGAGCATAACGCCTTCGCCAAATACTGTCCCACAAGATTAAAATGGGATCAGATAGCAAGGCGGAATGTGACTTATTGCTAAACTTAAATCAAAGCTTAACTGCTCAAATTTTGAGACAACTAATAAATATGGAAAATTATCAGCCAAACAAAAAATTGGGTATGGAGATGCACGAGAGGAGTATGGGATGGTGGGGTTGGGCCATGGTCCATACGATCACAACGACAAATTGAGCCGAACAACTGGCTTCACCAGCAGCATCGCACCTACCAAGCTGGACCAACTTTATTTGTTAAAAATAAAATGGACAACAAGTGGTAAAAGGAATAAGATGAACTCAGGGAATTAAATTCATTGATAGCATGACACATGACTCAAAGTAAACTGCCACCCATCTCTCTAGGCATAAACACCTTAAGCAATACACAATAAGCGAAAGAGCTAGGAGATAGGAAATCTAATCTACGTCAGGGACTTCGATCGAGTATCCCGAAAGTAAAAACCTCAAAACAATAAAAGTCAGAATTTAGAAGTAAGAAGGAGACAAAGAACGGAATGGTATTTTTTTTTTTCTCGAACTGACTACGCTATTGACCTAGCAAGGTCTTAACAGCTTCACCGGACTACAAAAACGGAATGGTATATGCTTAGGACCTCTATGAAATATTAGTACACTACAGAAATACAAAGTACAGAAGAAAAGAAAGCATTCTAGATATAGACGACACAAAGCACTAGGCGGAGCAAACACCGGAAATAAATTTAAAGTCAGTAAAAAAGGAAAACCCATAGGATTATCGATGAAACAGCTCTCGGCCTACCCGCGGCTGAGGTGTGCAGACGAGGGGTGGCACTTGCTCACCCCACAATAAAAAAAAAAATAAAAAAAATAAACTGTACTAGTGCACTAGTCTGTACATCGGGCGTACAGGCATCAACCAACGGCGAGCCTCGGGCAGGTCGGGAATCAGAAGTTTTTCAAGAAAAAAGGAGCAAGTACTCTAGAAGTGTGTCTGAAACAAATACCGAAGAATAAGGCTGTCTCTGGGAGTCGCCAGGACACATTAATAAGATAAGAAACGCTAATCAATTGATTCAAGGATAACCATATTAATTTTCTATGACTTCACTTACTGTTACTTCTCAACCATATGCTTAATTAACCAAATTTCAAATTAAATTTCAAATTTCATTCACAAATTATTAAAAACTTAAAAACTACTAATTCTTCTA
This sequence comes from Antheraea mylitta, assembly GCA_014332785.1. NCBI lineage: Eukaryota > Metazoa > Arthropoda > Insecta > Lepidoptera > Saturniidae > Antheraea > Antheraea mylitta. Next base: position 14,992 of record JACEII010000707.1, read on the forward strand.
GCATTTAATTAATAAAATTGGTATAAAATATAATAAAATAGTTAAAACAAGTGAATTGGTTGACTAGGATTTATAAATTTAAGTATAGTTTTAGTGACAAAATATTAAGATAAGTTATACACATATGCCAGGAACACGAACTAGAATTTAATAAATAGGAAATAGGATTAAAATTGACTAGACAGTTAAACTGCACCTATATATAATAAATAACGCTTACTATACAATTATTATACACTATTTTAGAATTATACAGTTAGACTGACTAGAATAATATACATACTTTATTTAGATAATTAAATAATACAATATTAAATTGACTACGAAAAAATTTAAATTATATACATTAGGATTTGACTAGATTATTGCAATTATATACAAAATTTACATTTTTACAATTACAACTAGTTATATACAATTATATACAGAACTAGCTGTTACCCGCGGCTTCACACGCGTTTTTTTTTAATATATTAAATAAATTTAAAATTGTGATTACACATCTAGTGTAAATTACAATAATACTATTTCAAAAATATTTGTATCACACGCACATCATCTACTGTAACAGGTAACGTGTACATTATGTATGTGAATACTAATAGTGTATCGAATGGGATGGAATTATGATCAGCCACATAACTGGAATTTTAAACTATATATCACCCTCAGTGCTCACACTATATAAGAAAATAATGAAAATATGAAGCTACACATTATCGAACAATATTAAATAAAACAGCTAATTAGTTACTTATTTGCCCGTAAAATTCCCGTTCAAATATTACTTGTAGTCCGGTGAAGCTGTTAAGCGTAGTCATTTCTAAGAAAAAAAAACATTCAAATAGGTCCAGTCGTTTCGGAGATTACCCGGAACAAATAAAAAAACAGACATATCGACAGAGTTAAAGAAAATGTTGATGTTTGTAGCATCACAGATTGTATTCACCAAAGAGAATTTATTTTAATATAAATTACGCTCACTTTACTTTTATAATACGTAATATATCACAAATAAAAAATTGGCAAAAAACTAATATAGAATAGAGTTTTTTAAGAGTGTTTGGCGGGATTTCAGTCTGTCATGTAGTGGATTTTATATTTTTTTCATAATATTGTGTTACATGATTCTATATCGTGTAGAAATTGGTTGCGTATTATATAATATTGTTCGTTTATTTTGCATAAGTGAAATGAATGAAAAATAAAACCACGAAGCATTAATTCTATGGTCTTGAAGATTAAGAAGATAAAAAATTACGTTATATTATGTAGAGGATTCGGCGCTTATACCTTTACATTAACTTAGACATAGAAGAAAAATAATTATATTGACAACTTCTGAATTGGCTGTATGGATTAATTCCTTCGACTGTCTTATTGGACGAATATTATTACTACTAAACTTTCTGAATAACAACACAAAATAAACTTAAGAAATGTTTGCGATATAAACGTAACACGTATAATTAAAAATCGAAAACAAAACTAACGTAGAATAAACTTTTTTAATAGGAATACAAAATAAACCATGAAAATATTTTTGATAGAATGTTATCGCGTTACCATAGCAACGCATATAATACTGACATTAACACGCAGCGGAAGCTTCCAAAATAGCCCGATTTTGAGACCTTCTTCATTAGTGCTCAGCTCCTTTTGTTTTTAACGTGATGATATGTAGCCTAGAGCCATCCTCGATAAATGAGCTATCTAACACTAAAAGAAACTTTTAAATCGGATGTGTAGTTCTTGAGATTATCGCGTTCAACCAAACAAACAAACAAACTCTTCAGCTTTATATATTAGTATAGATAAAATTCATTATATACATAAGTCAGGACTAGTCCTTTGTCCGAAGACCGTTAACATAGAATAACCAAATAAAATATGCCACTGAAAAAGGTACCAGCGGCGGGGAAAAACCACCCACAGACACAAAAGCTCAACCTCGGAAACAACTCGGTATAGCACGTCGCGGTAGCGCAGCGGAGGAAGAGCTTCACAAGACTCTACTCGTAAAAAAGGTGGCCACGACCAGCAAAACAAGGCGAGATGCACCATCGCCCTCTAACCCTGCTCCCAAACAGTTGGCGACACCTTCTCCAACCACACCAATGGAGACACCACCAGAGAGGTCGTCGACTGGGACGCAGAGGTCTACCTCGGAGTCTGGGGTTGAGCAAATAACACGAAGTCCGCCCTCCGCCCCCTAGCCGGACCATGCGCGCCCTGAGGAACCACATGGTGACTCAGGAGATGATAATGCAAATGGGATTAGGACAGAAGGGAGATCGAGGATTAGTATCCTGCCTCCCTTCCGGGGGCGTCCGGGGATAGCTATGGACTTGGCGAAGTCTCGCGCTACCGAGATTTTCCTAATGGGGCAGTCCGCGCTGGAAGAGTCGAGGAACCTGAGAGGAGATCTCAGGGAGGTTGTCACCTGCGCTCTCCAGGATCTTTATGAGACGGCCCTGGAACTAGTGGATTAACGCGCGCGTCACAAGATCGACGCGGAGAAAGCGCGCGCTGAAGGAGCTCGCGAGCTTGCCAGAGCAGAGCGCGCGCACTCCGGCCAGTTAGCCAACCTCTTGTCCGGCTACGAGAAGAGTGTCGAAACGCTGACCAGCCACATTGACAGGCTGGTCGGCGAAGTCGAGACGCTCCGGTCGCGGCTGGGCTATGAGGTGGCCGAACCACTTAAGGTCGTGCGTGACATCCACAAGGGCGTTGGCGACCTCTGTCGACGTCCAGTGGGGACACCCCAAGATCCAGACCAGGTCCACTTGGACCCGGAGGAGCTTCAGAGAATTCTCGGCGGCGCGAATCGGCTTCAGAGCTCTGTTACCCGTATAGAGGTTGAGCTACAGCAGCTCC
>JACEII010000708.1:0-26062 GCA_014332785.1 Antheraea mylitta
AGTGGGAAGAGTCATTTTCAGACGTCACTATCGTTCACATATCGATGTACCCTACGTTTACAATATACCGTACAAAAAATTGTACAATTTCCTTAAAACTTAGCAAGATACTGTCCATTGAATAAACCTAACATAGGTTTTTAGGAGACTGAACAACAATTTGTGTTATAGTGTACGTTTTTATATGAAACATATTAATATGCTACCATCGTTTGGACAATGTGATTGTAGTATGTAACCACGTTTATGGAAATCCTTGTTTATTTTCCTGTTGATCTACATAATCTATTCATATAAATAATATTAATATGTTTTTTAGATTAATTTAGGAAATGGCTAAACCGATTTTGAAACACTGTTACTAGCAGACAGACATTTTTGGAGTTATACTTCATTTGGCGTGTTAGGGAATAATGATTAGAATAAATTTTACGATGTGCGCGCACACCGTCACGAAAAGCCAACACCCTGAAGTTAGCTATAGTCAACATTTTGTTTCTTTGTATTTGATGTTTGTATTAAAACTTTCAATGTAGTACCTTCTTTTCTACAAACAAAAGATAAAATTTTTGAAAACATTTTTATCTTGTTACGCCAAAGAAGTATAACTTCTAACGCGTGTACATAAGTACACACACACTTTTTTTTAGTAATTATATGATGGCTTAGTTGACGGCTTATTCGGAAATCGCGTCGATGGAGGTAGGTTCGAATCCTAGTAACTGAGTTGAAGCTTTATGGTAGAGGAATGCATCGTGTTGAAATTATAGCATTGTGGTAGATTTTTTCTAAGTCTGCCTGACTACCACCTTCAAGTTGAGTACCTGTCATGAAGCACATGCTTATGTGTTCCGGCACTCACACTTGAAATCCAGTATGTGTCTAAGCTTAACGTGTTTACCATCTTATAGGACATCGACATTCAATATCAGATGAGATTGTGGTTAGACGCTAAAGCCTACGTAGTCCGGTGAAGCTATTAAGGCCTTGGTAGGTCAATAGCGTAGTCAGTTCGAGAAAAAAAACAAGCTAAATCCCATGATTTATTAAAAAGATACATAAATTATACATAGGGATTAAGTGTTCATGAAAATATTAAAGATTAATAAAATATAACAGAGCGTACAGTGAATCCAAATAAAACACAAAACGCGTACCCGCAATAAAAAAAAGATTTTTCAAGGATCGAAGTTCGGTCATCGGCTTATTAATATTTTTTTTTTTCGAACTGTCTACGCTATTGAATCAGCAAGGTCCTAACAGCTTCACCGGACTACTAAGGCGAGCGCTTGCGGCACTCGGCCGATTTTATTTGGGCAACTAGCTCAAGGGTGCACGACACACCTCGGCCTGGGCAGCTGCCCAACACGTGCAATTCGCGACCTATCTGAGCTGACCTAAGCTAACTATTCATACATATATGAGTTGTTGGAGCATATATGTGTACCAAGCATACACGGCTTATTAACATACAAGAAATGTCATGGTCTAAGAAATTGATTTTTTTTGAAGAAATTATAGAATAGTTTATCAACTTGTCCATAGATTTTTTAAATAAAAAACTTATATTCGAAACTTCTAATTAAATCTATTCGATTCTATTTACATTTAAAGAAACCTACTAAATATTCAAGATACTAAATACTTAAAGGTATATTATATAAATATATTAATTTTATAAAAATAAAAAATATTAAATTGTTAATTAAACATGACGCTTTTACTCGAATGTTTTAATAAATATATGATAATTAGCAACTAAACAAACACGAGCCTATCGTATATTGTTATGAAATAGTTCAATAAATGGGTTTTTAGAAACCACAAATAAATAACATATATTTGTTCTTATTTCAGATATAAATAGTAACGCGTTAGGTTTAAATACTATAATTCCCATTGTTTATTGATTTTTAATCATTATAGGTATAGTATAACTATGAATATGTATATAACTTCGCTAACATCAGTATAGTAAGGACTTCAACTTTTAATTATCAACGAACGTCGACGTCTTGTTCCATACAGTGCATCTAAAGGGCGTACATTTAAATTTACCAAAATAGGTATGAAGATAGGTTTCGAGTATTTCGGCGTAAACCGTTAAAAATGTATTTTACTGATCTTCCCGATGAAATAACGGCAGCGAATGATCAGTACCAGCCTGTCTCTCCAAACAGAGCGTGTTCACTCCCGCGCCCGCGTAACCACAGATCACGCCGCCGTGGTCTGGGGGTAAATTTCGTTCCCGCACACCAGATTAGGCCCCCCTCGGCAGCGGCTCAAGTCTAGGTCCGTTCTCTTGGCGTGGAGGCCTTGAGTGTGCTGTTCGTGCGATACAGTGACAGAAAATCTTAAATCAATGCGACAACATAACACATATCACCTTCACACACGTGCACGCATACACGCTTACACAAGAAAGTGGAAGGGTTTTATTTTTTCCCTTATCGAACTGAAATAGTTCAGAAAATTATCCGATACGAAATATATATATATGAGTATATATAGTAAGGGGTATGTATGCTTGGTACACATATATGTTCCAACAACTCATATATGTATGAATAGTTAGCTTAGGTCAGTTGAGATAGGTCGCGAATTGCACGTGTCAGGCAGGAGTTCAAGCCGGGGTGTACCATGCACCCCTGAGCTAGTTGCCCAAATAAAATTGACTGAGTGCCGCAAGCGCTCGCCTTAGTAGTCCGGTGAAGCTGTTAAGACCTAGCTGGGTCAATAGCGTAGTCAATTCGAAAAAAAAAATCGTTAAAATTATGGTAAATTCATATCTGCTGGTTTCGCTACATAGCTTTGTTTATAGTCACGTATGCGAGAACAGCTCTGTGGGAACGCATAATCTGCGCGTTTATCGGAATGATTTTTGACGTTAATTTTAGCGTGCCAATAAGCGAAGTTTCGTCAAGCAGATATGGAAGTAACAGTTATAACATTACACAAAAATAATGTATAATGTCAGTCAGCTATAAAAACGGAAACGAACACGTGGCCGGCTGTTAGTTTTTTATAAACCTAATTGTGTAGCTGGTAGTCGCGATTCGTGACAATGATTTTAGAGTTTCGCAGGAGCTACGTGTATTATTTGTATAATTTGCAGGCCTTCATTACTAGAGTCACATGGAAAAGTGCATAAATCAAAATCTTAATTTCAATTTTATTTATTTGACATGAATAATTACAATAATCTATGTTGTTTGTTATTAAAAAATCTTATTCATGTAATTTGTTGTTAACTACGGATTAAATAATTGTTTTATTATTTATATATTTCAATGAAAAATTCTAACAACACGCAACTTAGCAAAAGTAATTAGGGCTTGCTATTCGTCCTAAGCGTGACCTCGAATATCCTATTGGCCTCGATAAATGTAAAGAACAATTGTAATAATCCACTTCGTTAAGTTATTACCAAAGAAAAGCCATTCTTATTTAGTAATTTGTTCTGAATAATTCGTGATTTAAAATACTCTACATTCTTTTTCTTTTCGTACTCTTTGAAGTAAAATCACTTTCATACTGTATAATAGAATATCTGTTCGTGTTACAGTATGTAGCTACTACTAAGAATTTCATTTCGTATCGATTAATTATTCTATTTTAATTTATAACCTTCAAATGATCACTGTAGATGATTTTCGGGTAACTAGATACTTAATAAATATCCTAGTAGCTGAGAATTAAAGGAAAACAAATGTATACCTCATTTCTGTGATGTATTCGAATCAAATTTACGAATCATTAGTTGCTTTGTTACAAGCCTTAATTTCTTTAAGAAACCGCCTCTGAAACTCTCACAGGTTCGAATTATTATTGATTGTAACATTTTTTTGTAAATTCTATAAAAGAAGTTTAGGACATAAACGATTATTGCAATGCCACAATAATAAAAAGATTATAATTTTGTACTAGTTATACTACTCGTTTAGAGAGGGCGCTAATAACAATAATATAATTCTACTATACGGAAAAAATAGCTCTAATTTTAGTTATCTGATATGAAAACATAATTCATTACAAATATGTATTACTTATTATTAACACTTATCTGTATAAATAATATACAATATTAATGAGTTCTTAATGAAGATATATAGAAAAAACTTTTAGATAATAAAAAGTAAATCCAGAAAAGTATTTTCGTACAGAAGAGATTCTCAATCACCTATGCATATATAGCGCAAATCTCATACAGAGCAATTTATGTGCGTTAATATACGATAAATCAGTACTTTCATTCCTTATAAATAAAACTTTAAATCCAATATAAAGGAAATCTCATTATTTCATTCATTCATCATCATTAGTAAGAAACGTTCTTAATTGCGCAACAGCGCCATCTAGGAGGACACATTTGAACAGGTGTCTATTTTAAAACACAGAATGTAGTCTAGTTAATCAGAAAAGTCGACGAGAGGCGCCAAAATCGAAAACTGATTCTCAGTGTCATATATATATAATATCATAACTATATGTTTTTTCACTTATAACACTTCTAAACTCTTTTTGTACAGCATTCATTGTAGCATGATAAGGGACCTGAACAAAGTGCTTGTTTACTTTCCTAATACCGGAAAAACAATTGACATTAGGTTCCATAGCCGCAATACAAATCACAAAACTTCTGAATATCAATGTAAAAAGTGCCACCTTTTGTCTCTTGTACAAACCATATTAAGCGGATTGCTTAAATGATTTTTTTTCCTTGAGCCAATTGCGATTAAATATAATTCCTAAATGCTATCTATAGAGTTCAAGTCACTCGAAACACCCCATAAAACAAGTAATTTTAGAAATTAGCGTGTCCAAATAGAGGAGTTATCTAAAAATATGGTTACATTCTTTACCATCCCCATCAATTAGTTTTACAGCGAATTTTTTACATTACCTAATTCTGTTTTGTAGTTTTATAATTGTGTAAATAACATAAGGCTTTAACTTTAGCCAAAGAGATCAAGATATGAAAAACTGTTGATTGACCCAATATTTATTATCAATAATGCCTATTCTATTTATATTTGTTCATTTACAAAAATATTTTTTATTTTATAAAATTATAAATATTTTTTTACTCAGTCTGAAATAATTAATCATGTTAATTAAGTGTTGTATTGTTTATGCCAAAAACATCTTGTACTGGTAGACAATTCTATTAGTACATTTGTTTAATAGTTTTGAATTGAACATTCTCCGGTATTTTAAACATGTATAATTATTAATTATATTATAGATTTTAATGTCAGATTATCAGAATATTTAATTTGCTGCTTTTCATAATATCTTCTTTCTGACTCATTTTATAAAAAAAGAAATGCATATAAATGAAATAAGATAAATCGTATAACTTATGGACTGACATTTTTTGGAAAAACAATATTTTTAAAGCACGATCGCTTCAAGATCCATTTTAACATACATTTAGCAAACAACAAAAAAAATACAAGGAATTTCCTACGTTTTATATTTGTATTGGTATATAACAAGTTTACAATATACATTTTACTTGTCACACTTATTGCTACAATGCTAATAATATCAATAAAATGTACAAGATATCCCCTTAATATGTCGAATATACTTAGCAAAATCCGACAGTAAACAATATACAAGGGAATTTTCAAATAGAAAGTGACTGGAAATATTCTACTTTCTGGCTTTCATCCTGACCCAATGTCCGCCTCGCATCCTCATGTTGAAAGTTTCCCTCGCGAGTTGAGCGGGGATGCAGGTCTTCTCACACGGAGATATTTCCATATGCAGTAGTAATTGGTACGCCATTACCTTCATTTCACATAGTGCGAATCTTGAGCCTCGTTAAAGAAATATCTTATTTAATATTTGGTATGTAACGAACATATCAAAATGAACTGAATTCAATTTTAATCGTTCATATGACATGTTTAGTTTTTGTAAGATTTCCTGTTTTTTTTTTTTTTACAATGAGAGTGAAGTTTAAATTTTGCCGTTTATAAGATTTTTAGGGTTATTTTATTTATAATCTTCATATTTTAGATGTATAGAGTTTATAGATCATGAAAAATAATGCTCATAATAAAAATAATAATATTACGCTATTTAATAGGCAATTGATACTAATTTTACAGGAAGGATTTCGGCAATTAATAAAAAATAAGTATGTCATAAAGTAAACACTAAATGCGAAAAGTTACATATGAAGTCGCGTTCTAATAAATAAATGTAAAATATGTCAAGCCAAATTACCGATGCAGTTCCTCGGGCCCAATCCGAAAGGCATGTATGTAAATGGCCGGATGTTGTGCTTATTTTCTTCCGAGAAGCGTTCAGGGTCGAATTTTAAAGGATCAAAGAAGTATTCCGGATCACGGTGGAAAGAATACACCGGAATTGCAAGTCCAGTGCCTTTACGAAGCTGTAATAACAAGATGGTAATTTAGCGAAAGAATGACACAATTCTATTAAAATGAAATAAAAACCAACTCACAATAAAATCTTTCTCTGCCTTGTCATTTGGCTTTCCCATGTTGTAATCTTTTACGCAAACTCTATCCAATGCTAAAGCAGGCGGCCATAACCTTAAAACTTCTGCAAGTAATTAAAGAAAAAAAAATGCTTTTATTCATGAAAGTGTTTAATATAGAGCAATGTTTAAAAATACGGCTAGCAAATGAATATAATAGTTTAGTGAGGTCATGAATTTGATAATATTTTGCAGGACGGAGATAAATGCTTTGATTTAGCGACTGTAAATGCAGATATTTCGAACTCCTTCAATGAGTCTGACACAATTGTCCTTCTATCCAATGATAGAAGGAATATATCATCATAGAAATGTGTAGTCCGGTGAAGCTGTTAAGACCTTGTTGGCTAAATAGCGTAGTCAGATCGAAAAAAATAAATCATAGAAACATAATGGTAATGCATTTTCAAAGGCTGCTTAGCTAGAATCTTCAATTTAAGAAACAAATAAACCTCAATTTATAAGTTTTCGCGTTTGACGACAATGGCATCCGATGTTAAATGATACGCGATGATGTCTGATAGTGTGGTATTGATAGTGACTACCTCTCAAGTGTAGCTGCCGGAACAAACCAACAGATACTTGGCGACAGATTTTCAAGTAGCCGAGTGGACTTAGTTTTTAAACGTCTAAACATTAAAAGTCTTTAAACAACAAAGCAGACGAGCCTAACTTAATTCTGACTACCACATTTTAAATTATGTCTAGTTCGCCACTTATGCATATCTATACTATAATAAAACTGTAACAAGTCGAAATCTGTACATTAAATATTTTTTGAAAATTTTAATCAGGATAGGCTATGTTATCGATATAGAAGCCAAAAATAATCTTTTTACAATTTTTGTCTGTCTGTCTGTCTGTCTGTCTTTCTGTCTGTCTGTCTGTCTGTCTGTCTGTCTGTCTGTCCCTATGCACACGCATCACTCTGAAACTACTGAACCAATCTTGACGAAACTTGACATAGTGATAGCTAATATTACGAGATTACATCAAATATACTTTTTGTCTCATAAAACGCCAAGGGTTCTCCAGGATAAAGGATTAAAGTCTAGAATATAAACCCGAATTACTCTGAAAGTACTGAACCAATTTTAACGAAATTTGACACAGTGATAACTAATATTAGAAGACTACATCCAGGATACTCTTTGTCCCATAAAACGCAAGGAGTTCTCCAGAATAACGGACGAAAGAAAAAAAATTGTAGTTCATGAGATTCTTAATGGATTTTGGTAATTTTCCTTAGTGCTATTTACAGCAGACAGATTAGTTAAAAATTCAAGTTATATAGGCTACATAAAAAAAAAAACAAATAACCAAAAAAAACGACGGGGTTCGAACCGTCTCCCCGTCGATCATGAAAGTAGTATAGAGCCGCCAACTTTACCTCTAGGCTACGCTTACATAATAATTTTATTCAAAAATTTCAACTGCTTCGAAAACGTCCACAAAATTATTAATAACTAATCTATACTATTAAAACTGTAACAAATCGAAATCTGTACATTCAATATTTTTTGGAAATTTTAATGAAGGTAGACTATGTTATCCATATAGAAGCCAAAATTAACACAGTGACAACTGATATTACAAGGCTACATCCAGGATACTTTTTGTCCCATAAAACGCAAGGGTTTTAAATTTAGAATAGCTGGTTAATACTGTGAGAATTGGTCGATGATAACTGAAGTAGGTTATAAAAGTATTAGATATAGCATTATCAAGATATATGTCATAGTGTGATTTTACTTTCTTTGTAGAAGGGTGCATACTTTCAGTTCCGAAATTATCGCTGTCCGGCATATTTTAAATTAAAACACTGGTTACATTCACAACTGCGAAGGGTGTTTCATAATTTATAAATAGCGTTAAAATGCGTAGTTTAATCCGTGACAGTCAATTGTCTAATTAAATAGTAACAAAGAAATCAGTGAAAGGTGCAAGCGCGGTGTGTTTGGCGGTATGTCAAAGGGCGCCCTTTGTGCATGCCGTGTAATACTCGTACGACGAGTGTTCGACAAAGCAATTTGAATGTTATGTTTATACGGATAGAGTTGCAGATGTTTTTGAGTACTTCGACAATAGTGCAAAGTTCGTATTATAACCTGTAGCTTCGGAAATGTAACGTCACAAAAAACCATAATCTTCATCATCATCATCACTGGCAGTTCTTCTCGACCTAATGCAGAAAATAAGCCTCCTCTCTTTTAAAAATAAAAACATGTAATTGAAATCTATCGAGTAATTTTTGGATGTACGTAGGTCAGACTTTGGCCAGTGTATATGTATATTAGTAAGATTAAAAAAAACCAATTCCGTAATATTATAAAAATATTATATTACACCTAATTTAAAAATATAAAAAATACATATACCTATACATTAAAAAAATTACTGAAGATTAATTTGACCCGTAAAAAGCTAACATCACGCAATATCTCCAGGCGGTCACCCATCCAAGCACTGACCATTTTTTTTTTTTTTTACGTGGGGAAATCCCTTATGGATACCCACCCTCCCGGGGGAGAGAGTGGGATATGTCCGACTCGCACGGACTAAAACCCCACGGTGTACCGACAGACCGTGATGTTGGGGCGGCAAGGGATCGTTCTATGCTATTCCCCTTGAATAGCCGCCCCAACGGTCCACCCGGCGGAAGGTTGCCGCCGGGCTCCTACCTATAGAGAGGCAGCTGGGCACACGCTAGCTGCTCCCCCTCGTCCGCCGGATCTGTGCAATGAGGGGATGAGCCCCCCGACTGCATCCCCTCAGATCCGGCTACGGTGGCAGGAGGAGTTGGGCAAAGCGCCGCCTCCTCCTGCCAGTCCTCCTATGGTGAAGACGGTTACTGAGGGGGTCCGCCTCGAGATGACTTCCTCGCAAAAGGAGGCCACTGCTCGCCACGCCTGTTCGCTACCGAGCATGGACGAGACCACGCTCGGCAGCGATAAATCCTCTCCTACCACCGCCACCAGAGTGCGGCGCTCCACCTTCCACGCAGCACACTCAGAGAGAGTGTGCTGTGCGGTATCTTCCTCAGCGCCGCACTCATGGCAGGCAGCGGTCAGCTCCCTGCGAGCGATCCGGTGCAGGTACCACCCGAAACAACCATGTCCGGTCAGCACCTGCACCAGCCTGAACGACAAGGAGCCCCATCTCCTCCCAATCCACTCCCGCAGGACCGGGCGGACGGCGTCGACGGTGTGCCTCCCGAAGCGCGCGTCCGCCAGGTCCTGCATCCACCTCCCTACAGCCTCTTCTCGCATCTCCCGCCTTTTAGCTTCTATCTCCCTGGGAGCCGGAGGATCCAAGCACTGACCACGCCCGACATTGCTTAACTTTGGTGAGATCGGACATGAACCGGTCGACGTTGACGACAAAGCATTTCTATCTACGCGTCTCTCTGCCATAATTGTGACGTTACATAATATTAAATAGAAACAATTTGAATCTTACAATCATACAAGTAGGGTTGTAAAGGTTTTTGAGTATAGACTTTACTTTTAGGTATAGACATATGTATGCTGCCGCGAGGTTTTTTTATAGATAATAATATGTTCTTTAATATTGTAGAACATATTTTTGTTCTATCATTCATAGTTATCGGGGCGCATGCGATGAAATACATTTTATGCCAAATTTTTTTCATACCTCTGATTACATTATTGCAATTGTAGTAGAAATCCCAATTTTTTTCTAAAAAATAAATATAGCCTATATTACTAAGGGTTTTTTTCGAAATGTCTACGCTATTGACCCAGCAAGGCCTTAACAGCTTCACCGGACTACTAAGGCGAGCGCTTAAGGCACTCATCCGATTTTATTTTGGCAACCAGCTCAAGGGTGCACGGCACACCTCGGCTTGGCTGTTGCCTGTTGCATACAAAATCGCGACCTATCTTAGCCAACCTAGCTAACTATTTATATATGTACGAGTTGTTGAAACGTATATGTGTACCAAGCATACACGCCTCAACAACTCCTCCATATATTTATTATCGGAAAATTGATAGTTTTTCAGTTCGATAAGGGGAATAAGTAAACCCTTCCACTTTTATGTGTAAGCGTGTAGGCGTGCACGTGTGTGGGGGTGATCGTGTAGTGTTGTAGCAGTGATGTATATTTGTGTGTCACCGTATCGCGCAAGCAACGCACTCAAGTGCTCCCTACCGAGGGATCGAACCTAATGGGAGGTCTAATCCGGTATGTTACTAAGGGATAATGTAGCATTCTAATGGTAAACGAATTATCGAAATCTGTCCAGTAGTTTGAGTTTATTCGTAACTAACATACAAAAATACTACGATTCCTCTTTATTATAATAGTTTAGAAAAATAATTTGAATCTTATGCTTTACTGATAGGGTCGTTAATAGTGCGAAGTTTGTGTGTAATCACCACGAACGTCGCCATGGCCGATTTAAGTTTAGGGTGCGCCTATAGATGTTTTACATCAAAAATCACATGTAATCTGGGTATATTTGAGTGAGACCGGGGATAGTTAGGATTCACAATTGGAAACGGTAGTTGTGGCTGCAATCGGGTATCAGTTTTATTCAATTTTATCGCTTTTAAAAATACAATTGAAACCAGTGATAACCAATTTGGTGCAGACGAAGTTGCACGGGTCAGCTAGTTATGAATAAAATTATCGTTGAATGAATAACATAAAAAAATTATAAATGTATTATATATTATGCTTTCAATATAAAGAGGATTGTAAATTTCTTACATACACTTATATAGACAATTATTTGTAAGGTATTTGAGGTTACCACCTTCTTAGGAAAAATATTTTTTTTTTATCAATATCACTAGCACAGTCAAATGAAACTGATTTTTTGTTTTGTGCCTTACCTTTCTGGTTTATTGATTTTTTTAAAGATCATATGCTTATAACTATGTAATACTATTGCTACATCTTTATAACAATAGTTGAAAACATCACCATGTTTTATTTAACTATCACCTGAAATAACCATATCCATGTACACCATGCTTTGAACAGAATTGTAATCGAATTTGCCATAGTTCTTAGCTTCGTTTTCCTTGATTTCCTGATACAGTCGTTCCTGCACATCGGGGTTTACTGCAAGCTCATGTAGTAAGAATGACATCGCTGATGAAATTGTTTCGAAACCAGCAATAAAAAATATTACCGCTTGAGCGATCAAATCTTCATTGCTCCAAACTGTAATAAAAATACATAAATATATCCTTGAATCAATGATAATTATTTTCAAAATAAATGTCTCTTGAGAATTTTGATAGATATCAAAGGGTCTTAGGATTAAAATGAACATTTAGCAAGTAAAATACTCACACAAGGACATGGTATTAATCACTCAGATTAAGAATATTAATACAACTATTAATTAAGAAGATATCATGGTATAGACATATTACAAAGATCAAAATCCACGTCAAACTGGTTGCAGTGTATGACGCCTATTATAGGGTAGATCGATATATAAACTATGGTGACGTCTGGAAATGACGCCTCTTTCTAAGCATCTATCAAAATCGAACTTAACCATCCATATTTATGAATATATGTATCATGAACAGATAAACCTGATCGAGTTTCTTGGCAGTTCTTCTAGATCACTGGATTATCTGCCCAAACCGGAGGTAGTTTTTTAGTGCATAAGCGTTTTGTCAGAGCCTAAATTAAATAAAATGTTTTTGATTTTGATATCAAAACCAATTAACATATTGCGTGAAATCATAGTGTTTAGTTCCTTAACTCTTTGTGAATATATATTTATAGGTGTTATAGTGACTTGTTATGATCATTGTTATTTAAGATTGCAAGAAAAGCAGTTTTTACCGCAGTTAACTTCGTCAAAACATCAGCACGGAACTCAGTGGTTTCTACGTAGTATTTTGTTATTTCTATTAGATTAGACATAATAATGTTTTTTTTCTTCCGTTTAGTTGCTATTGATAATAGATATTTCTTTTACTTTTGTGCAATGTCAGTAAGGATAATATAAATGATGCTATTTAAGTTACATTTATAAAATCTTTCGATACAGAGAATTTTTTTTTGTAAAGTAATATTTATTTAGATCAGCTTCTTAATCTTTGTAGGAAATATGGATTTTGCGAATATTTGCTAGTTCAAGCGTAGAATTAATAACTATCACATTGAACACATACTGGATCAATACAATCTTACCTCTGTTAATTTGTTTCTTGCCAATAGCTGATTCTTCAACTGTTGCAAATCCTGCGTCGACATCTTTAGTTGACACGTCTTCGTGTTTAAGTTTTCCTGTTTAACATTTTATTTTTTTCAGTGATTTGTTATCAATTTAAATTTCTATTTTTAAAGTAACTGTGCACGCGACTTTGCCCGTGGAAAAAAGAGCGATTAATAAAACCATTCGAATATATTAAGTGAACCGATTTTGTGTGATGAATTGATTACGTTGATCGATTAAATGAACCTCTATGATTTTTTCGTAAACGGCAATCAATCTATCAGATTATTACTGCCATTGTCGTGTAGTCAATAATATTACAAGCGTCGTGTTATCACTTGAATATTAAGCATCCTGTGAGTCAATATTCTAACAAGATGGTGGATACCTTGTTAGAACCTTCCAGGGAGTTTTTGTGACATCTCAGAATTTCATGCCCCGTGGTATTATTTTCAATTTACTTCACTTATGCACAATAAACTATATTACGTAAAACACCACCAAATTTACAAAATATAGAATCAAATAACACAAGATTATGAATAAAATATAAAATCTACTACTTGACAGACTAAGATCCCGCCAAAAACTCCAATATGTATTTTATAGTTATTACTAAACACCTACAACAACATTTATTTCACAAAAATATAAAAATCACAGACACATTAGATTTACATTCTTATCTATACTAATATTATAAAGAGGTGAAGTTTGTGAGTTTGTAACGTTGTGACGTTGTAGGGGGTAATCTCAGGAACTTCTGGTCCGATTTGAATAATTCTTTCATTGTAATGTAGCTCATTCATCGAGAATGGTTATATAAAATATAAAAGGTTATATAAGACCAATAGGAGCGTAGCATCAATGAAGAATGTTTAAAAAAACGGGGATTTTTTCCTCTTAGGAGCTTCCGCTGCGCGTTAGAAATAAAGAATGTCCTTATTCCACGCGAAAGAAGTCGCGAGCAGAGGCTAGTTATATATATAGAAGAAGAGTCCAAAGCTTACGTAACCTGAATACGTGTTTAATTATTATCAGTTATTACACAACGTACTTTTAAAAATATCAGAGACTTCTCTTTGTAATTAAATGATTTGTTTCTACGCATTTGTAATGTCATTAACACCACTCATGATTTTCTTATCTGGTCGTTATAATATTATTCATAGTATCAATAAAAAAATAGTATACAGTTGTTTTAAAAATTTAGTGACTGGATATATATTGTATTATTTTATTAGTTATGATGTAAATCAAATATTCTTACACAAACTTATATCATATACACGAATGTGATTTTTTTTACATTACGTTTTATCAGGAGTGCAGTAGTCTGTTTCCTACCGTTTTGGGTAGAGTGTATACCTTTATCCAGAAAAAAAAGTATAGTTCCTGGAGGAAATGAGCTTATTCCTTTCTTAAAGGCCGGCAACGCATTTGTGATTCTTCTAGTTTCACAGGTGTCCATGGACGGCGGTGATCACTTATCATCAGGTGATACGCATGTTCGTTTGACGCCAATAGTATAAAAAAAAGGAAATCTACATTAGACCGAGCAACGCCGTCAACAGTAGCTAGTAATCTACATATATTCATTCAATTCAATGCAATTCACATATTTATTAATAATATTGTTTTTAATGTGCATTCTGATGAGGAATCACTGGCAGACAGTAATATACAATAATATTTTAATATGTAAACTCTTCAAATAATTCTTGAATTTGTAGACGGTGTCAGAATCGATGAATTACTTTCGAATTTTATTGTAGCATGTAATGCCAAAGAAACTTTTGTTTGGATTAACGAACTAAAAGGAGGGATGACTAATAAGTAGTAGGGATTCGACGGTTCTGCCTCAACGCTTCTAACTCGTATCTTTTTTCGAGTGTCTTTTTTTTTCTCGTCGACGTTTTTTTTTTTTTTCGTCGACAAATATCGAAACTAAAAAAAAAAAAAAGTTTGGTGTCAAAATGGGGGTTTTGGACCACGCCCGATCGATTGCCGTCATCGGATTTTTGATATCTCTACTCAATCAAAAGTTAGCTTTTACAATTATTCACAATCAGATAGTTACCTAATCACCTTTAATCACACATAGATAACGAACCGATACCGAATTCTTTCGGAGTTTGTCACCCTCATTAGTAATGGACACATGCTAACTACAGGAAATTAAATGAAACTTTTATTTTCTAAAGTAATTCTTTATTTGTAAAACATGACTTAAACAACTCCGACAATAAGGTATCATTGTATAAACTGTAACTACTAAATAATTCTGTAAAATTTTTCATTGTTTTGCCAATAAACTTATAGTATAAATACATTAGACAGTACTCGCCACAAACTGATGTAAAAACATTTTGTAATACACATGTATTGAAATACCATCTCTTTGAATTCCTTTGTAAAAACAATCTGTGGTATCCTGTAGGTGAACGTCCATATGAATCAAAATACTGGCCAACACCGTTCTCATCTATATGTATTGCTATCCAATGAGACCCTGGCTTATAATCGGAGTCTAAATTGCTTAT
Source organism: Antheraea mylitta (assembly GCA_014332785.1). NCBI lineage: Eukaryota > Metazoa > Arthropoda > Insecta > Lepidoptera > Saturniidae > Antheraea > Antheraea mylitta. The sequence goes on from JACEII010000708.1 coordinate 15,266, forward strand.
CAAATAGGATGGTGTCGCAACATATATTGGCAAGCGGTTTGCGGCATACACATTATGTTCTAGACTTGGATGAATTTTTCTTAAATGCTTCTGTATCTCTATTGTATCCATGATACTATGGAGTTAGCGGTACGATGAATAGTATGTGAATGTTAAGTTTTTAAGAGGAACACACTATTTTATTATTTTGTGATATGGTATATGCGGTATTATAAATAATATAACATATGAATTGATTTATAGTATTTTATTTAGATCAATCATTACATTACAAACAGTATGACTTAAATCTATTTACATGAATTCTTAACTACTATAATCTACAGTAACATTACGCTTTTTATCTATTTCAATAACATTATCAAACTCTGCGTAAACAATGCAGTTAATAGTTTGAGAAATAGCGGATTCAAAGCGAACTTCTAGTCTCACACTACCGTGTTTTATGAGGTTCCAATGACTCGATGAACTAGCTGATAAATCAGGAGTTAAATCGAATGCCAAAAGACAGTATCCATTAGCATATTGCACTCTAGATATTCCATTACCCTCATTAAGAAAATGTATACCTGTCCCTGAGAATAATGTATGATAGGCTGAAGTGAAAATATTACTCTCGAATGATGGTTGTAAAACTTTCGAAGGTATTTGTTGACCATCAATATATAAACTAAATGTGTTAATATCGTAGTTTTCAAAATTAAATGGATTCTTAGCAAGACTTCCATTAAATGCCGCATTGTTAACAAAGCCAACTATACATCTTTTAGGAACTTGCCCCAAAAAAATATTATCAAGCGTTTTTCCCTGAATCCCTGACGGTATTGTTAAAACCTTAACTTCAGCTCGAGTAATGGGGTATTTGGCAGTGGTGGATGCTAATACTTTTTGATGTGCAAGCAATACGCTTGGATTGATTCGCGTTCTGCGAACTATTAATGTTGCATCNGCATCTGTAATAGTCACTTTTAATTTTAGATCAGTTGAAGAAGCCATTAAGTTAAAAGTTTCTCTTGAACGAATTAAAATACCATACTTGTGTGTCATTTGATTAGAAATTTCAATACGACGTGATTATCAAACATGTTCTTAACGGTGGTCAATTAATATTGCTTAACTATTTGTTGAAACAAGATTACTAATGTAGTAAATTTCTCATAATTGTTATTTGATTAGAAATTTCTAAACGACGTGATCATCAAACATGTTCTTAACCGTGGTATATTAATATCACATAACTATTTGTTGAAACAAGATTACTAATGTGGTAAATTTGGTATAAATGTCTTTGTCACTTTAAAAGTATTCATTCATAGTGCCTTTGACAGTAAAACTGCTTGTAATTTCAACTATACATTCTGTGTCTTATTAGTGTGAATATCAGTGCAATGGAAGTAAGCAATACACTTATTTTTTAACTTATATTTCTTAAACAGATTTTAATATACATTTTTTATTTGTGTGTTTTATAGTATGCACATACTTATTTATATATATTATATGTGTTGTTATAGAAGTCATTCATCGAAGAAAATACATATAAACAATATTATTATCCTCTAAATGAGGATACCACCGAAGATAGTCAAGATATACAAATGGAAGTGCAATCTAAGAAAAGATCCATAGACTTAGATAAGTTGTTTGAAGTAGCACCAAAGGACAAAAAAAAGAAGATGAATTCATCGACAGTGGCACGAGCATGCAGGGAAGGTGGCGTTTCATATATATCCACGAATACAGAAGACAGTGCAAAGGCTTCACATTTAATTAAAATTGAGCTATATGATTTAAAAAAAATTTCAAAAGTACCAATATCGCAGCACTGGAAACATGCTGATTTCCGAATAAAACAATATACAAAGACTACAGACAAAATTTATGAATCTACTAAGGAGGTGATCTATAACATAACAAAAGACATAGTATCAAAGGAAAACTTTAAAAAATATAAGTATAACGATGGTTGATGAAAAATCAGTAAATTATTTTTAAAATATAATTATTTTGTTTATTAATATGTTTATCATTAAGTAATCATGTACATAATTAGGATACACTATATATAGCCAATGTAACTTTGCATAAGAATCTATTACGTTTCCAAACTTGTGTTAGACGTTACTGTACAGTTTTATTCACTTGCAACAGTATTTGAGATGGATACAAACAGCGCAGTGCCTGTCGATACTATTAACAAGACAAATCATGAGTTTTTAAATAATGAAAATGATGAAGAACTTTGTAAGATATGTGAAGTGATGGAAAAAGATGGACTTTATGATTTATCGTATGATGAAGAAATGTTCAAGATTTGTGATGCAATTGAATCTATAAACAAGTATGTATTATAAATATTATTTTATTATTGATATAATATTCATTATTATTTGTAATAACAATTATTAACAAGTTTTTTACTTTACTTATAGCCCTTTACAACCAACCGGAGGGGCCATTAAACGAGTAAATGAAGCTAAAGCAGACATCACGAATATGAAAAAGGCAAGATATAATGAAGACGCATCCACTTCAACAATAGGAACGAACAAGACAGGTAACGATAAGATCAACTGCAGTACTTGCAATGTATTTGTGAGTAAAAGGTATTTTGCAAATCATTTAAAAAGTAATATCCACAAAAATAATCTTTTGCAATCACATAGTTCTATAACAAATGTTTCTGTTATTGAATCAGCATTTGGTCAACGAATAATATCATATAGAATAAATGGAAAAACTGATGAGTCTTACAAATTGTCATCTGAAATTTTTCTTAATTCTGTAAAAGATGATATATTGTGTTTGATCAAAGAATCTATTAATCAGCATACTGTTTTTAAAGTAAATTTTATACTGCATGCAGATTTTATCCAGCAAACAAAAGATATTAGAAATTGTTTTGAGTTCCAAACGAATAACTTCATAATCTTTAGAGGAGATGACTTAAATATTTTGTTTTCATCTGTGAGTGACATACTAACAAACAAAATTAGCTCGTTTGAGAAAAAAGACAGTGGTTGGAGTCTTATTGCAATCAAATGTTTAGATATGAATGTTAATAGATTCAACCCACTCCGTGGCACTTCATATATTAAATTGCCTAATGATATAATAATGAAGAAAGCAGTGATTAACGTAAAAAATGCAGATAATTTATGTTTTAAATGGGCACTACTCTCTGCTTTATACCCTGTCAGTAAAAATTCTGATCGTGTAACCTCATATAGCATGCATTATAACAAACTTAAATTTGATGGTGTTTCTTTTCCTATTAAATTGTTTGATATACATAAAGTTGAAAAGTTGAATAATATTAGTATAAATGTTTTTGGCCTAGAATATAATTCAACAAAAAAATGTCATAATATAATAGGACCATTATTTTTAACAAAATCTCGCCAAAATATTCACATAAATTTATTATACATATCGAATGGTTCAAGTGGTCATTATTGCTACATAAAAAATTTATCACGATTGGTTAGTAAACAAATTTCAAACCATGGTCATGCGATTCACATATGCGATGGATGTTTGCTCCATTTTCCAACAAAAGAGAGATTAAATGAACATCAACAATATGATTGTTCTCATATTAGTACACAGTTACCAAATAGTGAAAAAACATCAAAAAATTGGCTTGGGCAACCAGTATCAAACGATAAATTAAAATTTGATAAATATGAAAAAAAAGTTAAAAATTCCTTTTGTTGTATACGCTGATTTTGAGGCATTTTTAAAACCCATAGAATCATGCTGCAACGACCCAACTAATCCTTATACACATAATATTCAAAAACATGAAGTGTACAGTTTTGGTTACTATATTAAATGTTCTTACAATGATAACTATTCAAAATATGAAACATATAGTGGAATGAACTGTGCACAAGTCTTTATGGATCGTTTATACAGTGATTTAAAATGTATTTGTAAAAAAATTGTTTTCAAAAGTGTCCGAAACCATTATCAACTACAGATATACATGAAATTTCAAACGCAAAAACTTGTCATATCTGTGAAACTGAATTAAAAGAAGAAAGTTTTCTTGACTTTGATTGGCATACTGGTAGTTTTAGAGGTGTTGCACATGAATTATGTTCAACAAAGTTTCGAGCGCCTCCTTATATTCTAGTATTTTTACATAACCTCAGCAACTATGATGCACATTTCATTGTCCATGTGTTAAATTTTGTTGATGGTGATGTGGAAGTAATACCCCAAAATACTCGTAAAGAAAGGTATATTTCATTTACCAAAAACTTAATAGTTAATAACCAAAAAGTCAATTTAAGATTCATAGATTCATATAAATTCTTACCATGCAGTCTTGATCAGCTAGCTAAAAATCTAAATCCAGAGCAATTTGAAACATTGAAAAAGAATTATCCACATAATGAAGATTTTAACCTTCTAAGAAGGAAAGGTATTTATCCATATGAATATATGACATCATATGATTGTTTGCAACTTACATCCCTTCCAGATAAAAATGAATTTTATAGTTCACTTACTGATTCCAATATTTCAAATGAAGATTATAATCACGCTAGGAATGTTTGGCAACACTTTAAATGTTGTAATATGTTAGATTACTCGAATTTGTATCTGAAAACAGATATTATGCTATTGACTGATGTGTTTGAAAATTTTAGAAAACTATGTATTAGGACATATGGTTTGGATCCAGCTCATTACTATACAGCCCCAGGGTTAAGTTGGGATGCAATGTTAAAATTTACTCAAATTGAATTAGAATTATTAACAGACTATGATAAAATAGCATTTATAAAAGCAGGTATTAGAGGAGGTGTATCACAATGTAGTAATCGCTATGCAAAAGCAAATAATGAGTTCATGGAAAATTATGATAATGATAAACCAAAATCATATCTAATATATCTAGATGCAAATAATCTATATGGTTGGGCTATGTCTCAGTTTCTCCACATATGAGATTTTATGTGGGTAAGTTCCGAAACAAACTTTTATGTATCGGAGGAATCTGATTTTGGTTTCATTTTAGAGGTTGATTTAGAGTATCCTGATGAGCTTCACAATTTGCATTCAGACTTACCCTTATGCCCTGAAAATATTTGCATCGGTAATACTAAAGACATTAAACTAGTTCCTAACCTTAACAATAAATATAAATATAAAATACATTATAGAAACCTCATACAATGTCTTAAAATGGGGATTAAACTTACAAAAGTTCACCGAATATTAAAATTCAAACAAAGCCCTTGGCTACAAAAATATATAAATTTAAACACTGAATTGCGAACTTCAGCTACATCTGACTTTGAGAAAGATTTCTATAAATTAAAGAATAATTCGATATTTGGAAAGACCATGGAGAATATTGAAAAAAGAGTCAATGTAAAATTATTAACTCACTGGGAAAATAGAGGTAAAGTTCTTGGTGCTCAAGATTTAATATCAAAACCAGAATTTCATAGTTTATCTATATTTTCAGAAAACCTAGTAGCGGTACAGCTACGAAAAGTCAAATTATTTTACAATAAGCCCATTTATTTAGGATTTTGTATATTAGACATTTCTAAAACTCTTATCTATGACTTTCACTATAATTACATGATCAATAAGTTCAATGTAGAAAATGTTAAATTATTGTATACAGATACGGATAGTTTGATATATCAAATTTTTACCGACAATCTTTATAAAGATTTAAAATCTGATATTGGTACTCGATTTGATACGTCTGATTATCCAGCAGATAATATTTTTGGTTATCCCTCAATTAACAAGAAAAGGTTAGGGTTTTTTAAAGATGAAAATAATGGAAAAATTTTAAAAGAATTTGTGGGGTTAAGATCTAAAATGTATGCATTTGAAGTAGAAAATAAAATCGTTACCAAAGCTAAAGGTGTAAATAAAAGTGTCACAAAAATATGAAAATAGAAAATTATAAGTCATGTCTTTTTAACAAAAGCGTTAAATATTGTAGTATACTTAGATTTCGATCCTTAAAACATGTAATATTTACTCAGAAAATTAACAAAATATGTTTATCATATAACGATACTAAACGACATATTTTACCAAATAATATCGATACATTAGCATGGGGTCATTTTAAATTAAGATCAGCAAAAAAAGAATAACAAGTATGATATTGGTAACCTAATCTTACTATGCAATTATTATTATATAAGTTTTTTTTTGTTCTTTATTACATTGAATGGTTTATGTGAATATTTATTTTATATATTGTTTTGTGTAAACTCAGACACCTTTTATTACATATATATTCTTGTTTATATTCACTGTTACATTGTTTTGTAAACTTTTTGAACAAATTTGTTTTAGTTTTAATAGACGATCTATGAATAAATGTAAATATTATATTTATGTGAAATAAAATATTATTTTTAAACAAAATGTGTCATTCCTTTTTTAATCCTTATCGAACCAACACGTAAATCAAAATCATATATAAAAATGTTTCATTTTATTCATCCGTTTACTGCAATTGTTGCCGGTCCTAGTGGATGTGGAAAATCAAATTTCGTTACAAATTTTATAAAATATGTCAAAGAAATCTGTAATCGTGATTTCAATAAAATTACTTGGTGCTTCGATGAAATGCAGCCTATATATAATTTGCAGAATGTAAATTACTATCAAGGTATCCCCGATCTTAATATGTTTGATGGAAATAATGCACATCTAGTTATAATTGATGATCTCATGAGGGAATGTGATAGTCGTATTGTTGATATATTTACTAAAGGCAGTCATCATAGAAACTTGAGTGTATTTTATATTACACAGAATTTATTTCACCAAGGTAAAGGTCAAAGAGATATTTCTTTGAACTCTAGTTACATTATTTATTTTAAAAATCCTAGAGATAAAACGCAAATACGTTATTTGGCACGTCAAGTATCACCAGAAGATACAAAATTCATCGAAGATGCTTATAGGGATGCAACCAAAGAAGCACATGGATATTTAATGGTAGATCTAAAACAAAATACTCATGATATATGTCGTATTAAAACAAATATTTTCCATTCAGATGGATATTGCACAGTGTATATTCCGACAAAAGGATTTAAATATGCTGGGAACCAACATATTCCCATCATTTATAAGTAATGCAGCGCAGCCTAACGACGTATAAAAATTTATTGAGTGCACTGCACACCCTTAAACCGAAATATCAAAAAGCACTATTAAAATCGTGTGATAAGAAAGAAATAAATTGCATTTGTGAATGTATTCATAACGTTCTACAGGGTAAAGTTCCACTTGAGGAAAAGGAGAAAAAAAAACTTGAGAAATATAAAAGTGTACTTCGTAAATTAGTACGTAAATGCAAAAGTAAATTCAGGAAAAAACTAATAATACAAAAAGGAGGGGCATTTTTACCAATAATATTGGGTTCTATTCTTAGTGGATTGGTAAGTTCTCTTGTATAAAAAATGGAACACGCTAAGAAAATGTTACTGGTTGATCCAAATTTAATAGAAAAATTAAAAAAAAAACAATCATAAAAATGATAATCCTCTATCAAGATTAGATGCAGATATGGAAAAAATCTTGAACAGTAACGTAGAAGATCGCAAAAAGTGGATTTTATATTTACAAACACTACAAAGGTACTTACACTTTAGTGAAGAAGAACGTCAACCATATGAATTACCAATTATTACGGATACTACTAATAACAGTTTATTTGAAGCTAAAATTTCTGATAAAAAAAGTGGTTTAGATGATAAACAGGTAGTTCCTGCTGAGACATCGGACAAGAACGTGAAAGATACAGAAGTTGACTTTATTAATAAAAAATCATCATACAATACTAATCATATATTAAACTTAATACCAAAAACATATGCAAAGAAAGGTGAGTTATTATTAGATTTGGTGTCTCTAAGTAAAGATAGACTCCAATGGGATAATGAAGGTACAGTTACAATAGATAATGAAAAAATTCCCGGAAGTAATATTGTAGACTTAGTAAACGATTCGTTAAGACCACTGAAGAAAAGTGATCCAGTTGGCTGGGAAAAGTTTGCGAAAGCATTAAAAGATATTAAAGTACCACTGACTTATGTTGGGAATCCAAAGAGATGTGAATTTATAAACAAACTACAATTAAAAGATTTTGATGGGTACAAATCGGGTGAAGACCTTTTCTCGAAACCAACCAGTCGAGAAAAGTATTCAAAAAAAATTAAGAATAAAATTGAGTGGGAGAAATGGACTCCTTACTAGAAATTAATAAAATATATTACGATCCATCGCACCCAGCTGGTTATAGTAGTATTGATACATTATCAAAAACCATGAAAGGTAAAATGTGTAAAGAAGATGTGAAGAAGTGGTTGCAGTCCCAAGAAACATATACTCTCCATAAACCGGTTCAAAGGAAATTCCCTAGAAATAAATATATTTTATCAAATGTAAATGAATTGTGGCAAGCTGATTTGAGTGATATGAGAACTTATTCTAAATATAATAATGGTTTTAATTATATACTTTGTGTTATTGATATCTTTAGTAAATATGCTTACATTAGATCGATGAAGAAGAAAAATTCTGAAACGATTAAAAAATGTTTTGAAAGTATATTTAATGAAGCTAATACAACTCCCACACACATACAATCTGACAAGGGTACTGAATTTGTTTCAAAGGACGTACTACGATATTTTGAAACTATGAATATAAATTATTATACTACAAATAATCCAGATATTAAAGCAAGTATTGTAGAGAGATTTCAAAGAACACTGAAAACGAAGATGTGGCGTTATTTTACGCATAAAAATACATATAAATACATTGATATCTTACAAGACTTGGCCTATTCTTATAATCATAGTTTTCATTCTAGTATTAGGATGCGTCCTTGTGATGTTAATTCCAGTAATATCATGACTGTTTGGACTAACTTATATGATAGGAAGAAAACGGATAAAAACCTTACTAATAGTTCGCCCCCCCAAATTTCATGTTGGTGACTATGTTAGAATAACAAAATACAAACATATTTTTCAAAAAGGCTATGAATCTAATTGGAGTGATGAAATATTTATTATATCATCAATAATTGATAGATCTCCATGGATCGTTTACAGACTGAAAGATTTACAAAATGAACCAATAGTAGGAACTTTTTATGAAAAATAATTACAAAAAGTTTTATACAACCCCACTTTAAATTATAAAATAGATAAAATAATTAGTTCTCGATATTATGGCGGCAGAAAGGAAGTGTTAGTGAAGTGGAAAGGTTATCCAGATAAATTTAATAGTTGGATTTTGGCTTCCAGTTTAAAACAAATATGATTAAAGAAAGTTTTTATTTAACCTTACCAAGTAATAGCTCCATGGAATACTTTCCTGATAACAGATCAACTACTTTTTCAACTAAATTACCGAAATCCATTATATTGGAAGGTGAATGGTCTGTTGGAGTTGTTGAATTTCAATATCCCTGCACCATGTTTACCGTTCAAGAACATGAAAATATTATTTATATAACAAAAAGGATGATGATGCCAAACGAACAAGAACCTTCGTTAGTATTCTACAAAAAATATATCCCTGCTACAAATTATGATAATATCAATCATATTCTAACAGCATTAAACAACATCAAAGAAAAAGTTACATTTCGTTTTCATGAAATATCAAAGATTGTATCTGTTACCGTTAGTGATGAATCAATAATATCGGTTAATTTATCACCTAAGTTATGTGTACAGCTTGGATTTGAACCAAATAGAAATCTTGTTGAAAGAGCTTTAGGAAAGTGTCCTGCTAATTTAAATCTGGGGTTACCATCACAGTTATTTGTTTATTGTGACATAATCGAGCCTCAGATAGTTGGAGATGTGATGACCCCTTTATTGAGAATCATACCATTAGATCCTGCAAAATATATTTATGGAGCAAATAAAATGCATGTTTTTTCACCCCCACACTACTTACCCGTCATGCGCAGAGAATTTGATACCATTGAAATAAATATAAGATCGAGCACAGGACAAAAAATACCATTCCAATTTGGAACAGTGTGTGTTAAACTGCATTTTAGAAAAACATAATGTATTCTCATCATAATAATACAATGTGTCCATATGAACATTATTACTCACATCAAGCTGGGTCTGGTATTGGAGTCATCTACAAAGGTGCATCGTATCAACGTGGTCATGGTATTGGTAGCTTTTTAGGAGGATTGTTCAGATCTATTTTGCCGTTATTCTCCAGTGGCGCTCGAGCTATTGGTAAAGAAGCTTTAAATGCGGGGGTGGGTGTTTTATCAGATATGGTTAGTGCACGCCCCATGGAAGATTCAATTAAAACACGTCTTAAAGAAGCTACTTCAAACTTGAAACAAAAAGCCCATGACAAAATTGAGAGAATAAATATGTCTGGTTCAGGGTATATAACCAAAAGGAAACGTTTATCGGCTTTCATTCCACCGCTTACTGCAAAGGTGAAAGCTATTAACAAGTCGGGCATTAAACCAAATAAAATAAAAGATATATTTTCGAATTAATAATGTCTTTTCTACATAGTCATTCTTGTGAATGTATTAAATCAGAGTTAGATTTATTTGCTTTACCATCAACACAAACGAGTATAGAACATGGAATGTGGATTCATTATAAACCCATTTCATCTCTTGGTGATGATGGACCTATAGAATTTCAAATACCAGGAACAGGTGATGACTACATAGATTTATCACATACTTTGATACATATCAAAGCTAAGATATTAAATAATGACTCAACAAAATTGAGC
>JACEII010000709.1:1623-30633 GCA_014332785.1 Antheraea mylitta
CGCTTGCATTTCCATTCTTTATGGCCATTTTTAGATTGTAATCCACAATATCCCGTGCCGAAGCGTCCACGGCCCGACGAATGAACCTACTTATCGCGTCGTCAGTAACGTCGGTACAGTAGACACAGGTGTCGATGTGTCTAGATATTGCCACTATAGCATGTGAAACGCTATCGTGGATTTGTACCCATCTGCTCTTTGTTTGCAGGATCACCACCGATTTGAAGGTCAGTCCCTGGGATTCATGGACTGTCAGAACGCGCGATCCTTCCCCTACCCCGTAGCCCTTTTTTATCAGGGCTTTTTTCTCCTCATGTGTGTGTACCAGGAAGAGAGTATCGGTGTTTAAGGGTATTCGTCCGCCCTGATACCCCTGATGCTTAGAGATCTTACTATCGGTTTCGGTGAATATATACCGTCGTATACTTGACTCAGTGCATAGGCTACATCCATCGGGTTCCTGTAAGTGCAGGTGAGCTGTTTGTTAATACTGGCTACGGCCGTTGGTCTGGTATATGCCATCCGAAATAAATTTTCCCGGTCGATGTAGGGTAGTTGGTTGATATCTCCAATGAGGAGAATTTCGCTTGCTTCCGCTAACCGACCGGCAGTCAGGATTGCTCCGAAATGGTTCATGAGAGCCTCATCCACGACTAGCCTTGGACGTTTATCATGCTCTCTGAAACCATTTACTAATATGGACGCCATGGTGCGCGCACGCTTTTCTGCTTATTTGCCGTGTGCCTGCACCAGTTTCTCCTGTAGATCTTTTGCCGCTTCGGTTGTGGTAGTCGATACAGCGTCCCTCTCCACATTGAAGTTTTTAATCAACCACGTAGTCTTTCCACAGCTGGGAACGCCGTTCGTCCATCTGATCTTAGGTGTCGCTTTAGTGCTTTCCACTACTGCTGGATTTAGAACCCTCGAGGTAGTTTTTACCCTATCGAGTATTTTTTCCTCCAGCATGATTCTTGTGCACCGAGTGCCTACTACTATTGGATCCTCCGGGGGCGTTTCGAACATCTGAGGCTGAGGTGCTTCCCCTGTCTCGTTCTCTTTCCTTAGTACGAAACCACTGGTGGAATTGTAGGCGGTCATGTAGCTGCCCGTCATTACTCCTGCTATGACTTGGGCACAGTCGTTGTTGTAGATAGCCGCCTCCGCTTCCTCTAATCTAGCATCTCTCAAGGCCACGATTCCCAGATGGTGGGCCTCTAGGATTTGTCTACACGTAAGTGTATTGACTTTAATCGTGGCTTCGAGTATGGCTTTGAATTCGAGTATAGCATTTTCCATGTGATCCAGTGGTCTTGTGACAGGAATTTGAATAGGTGGGATGACTTGCCCCATGTCCGATCTGGTTTTCTGTGGCAGTGGTTTGGATTTAGCCTTTACAGCTCTACTCCGAAGACGGTCTATTGCTTCCTGCTGTTTATTACTAGTGTATTTATCAGATTGAGATATGATCATCTGTGTTATTTCTGAAGATAGTTGTTTCTGCGGTTTACCTTCTCCTAATGTTTTGTGGCCTCTGCTCGTTCGGCTGTTATTTTTGCCTGTAATCGTTCGGCTCCGCTTGGTTCGACGTATCCGAGATCGAAAGTTGGTGTCCCTGTATTGTAGGTAGGGTTTTTACCTGGAGACTTTTCTTGTAACAAGAAGTCCAGGCTAGCGCCTCTGTTCTCGTAGGCAACTATCTCGTGATACATCGATGCGCTTATGCAGCCCAGTAAGTCGGCTACCTCCCCCTTCTCATATGCGACTGCCATAGCGTCGACGCTGATCCTGCGAGACGTTATGTGTTCGCATAATCCCACGTCACCGATTCGGGATAGCAATATACTTGCCCGTGAAAATGGCGTTTTGTTCTCCCATGCAAGCAGTGCTATAATCTTGTTTTTGATTCGCACTAGCCTGCATGTGAGATCCGGTACCATGGTCACGGGCAAAGCGTCAAAGGCTTTTCGCTTCATTGCTATTCTAGATGTGCTCCCGTTTATCAGCTTGGCGAGACCGGGCGAGATCGCTATGCGGTTTCGGGGACTTACTGTGCAGAAGCTTATACCGAGAGTCTCATAGTTATTATCCATGAAGAGTGCCATCCCCCGGGTTCTAATACCTGGTACCCCTCTATCGCTGTGTGCCAGTAGTTGACCCACTGACAAGTATTGCGTAAGTTGGGGCCCGAGTATGGGATTAGAGTTTTGGTTCGATATTGTGGGCATCTGTAGAGGGTGCGCCGGAGTGCAGTTTTTGTTTGCCTTGGTCGAGATTTGGAATATTTTCTCCGCGAATTGGAGGAATGTGGGCCTGCTATCCTTATCTGCTAGGATGGCATGCAGGTTTGGCAGGTCAAGAGACATGTCCAATTGTGTTTGGAGATCCTGCCTAGCGGCCGAAAACCTTGGGCATTCGAGTAGTAAGTGCCACACTGTCTCTCTCTCTTGTGGGTCACACACACAGCTTGGGTCGTCCTTTAGCTTAAATCTATGGAGATATTCTGCTATTCCTCCGTGTCCTGTCAACATCTGCACGTGAGTAGCGGACCACTTCACTTTTCTCGTCAACCGGTAAGCTTTAGCTATGTCCAGAAGGAGGGTCTTCGTGATCGCGCCTGTGGTGGAGGAGTTGTATCGGTCCTGCCATATCTGAACTGACTCCTCCCTGATTTTTCTTTTGAGATATGATACTGGGATCTTGTCGTAGTCGTGAGGTGCGCCTTTAAGCGCTGCCGATTTCGCAAGCTCATCTGCTCGCTCATTCTCGGCAATCCCGATGTGAGCCCTTAGCCAGAATAGTTGAATATCTCTGTCAGTTGCCCGTATTTCTTCTATGCAATCTCGTACTGCTCTCTGTAATGGGTGCGATAGTTTTGGGTTACTCAGTAGGTCTAAGGCTGATCTAGAATCGCTCCATATCGAAACCCCAGTTTCCCCACTGAGCTTGACCATCTGTGTCGCTTTTAAGAGCGCGTATAATTCTGCTTGAAATACTGAACATGCTGGATGTAGGCTGTGCTGTGAGAATTTTGTTTCTCTATTTCCTTCCCAGTAACTGACTGCAGCTCCTACTGTCCCTGCAATCTTGCTGCCATCAGTGTAAATTTTTGTGCCGGTGATTTGGTTGAGGTTAAATTTTTCAGAGTTTTGATTCTCGTGAAGGGAAAACTCGATTTTAGTGAGTTTCGCTGGGTGTGGGTTTTCTGCGAAGTTCGTATTCGTCTCCAAATTTGTCCCGGATGGTAAATAGTCCTGTGATAGTCCCCGTTTAACCTTATATAAGGCGGCGGCCTCTCTTATCCTCAGGTCTAGTGGGAGTAACCCGGATAGCACGAGCGCTGATGTGAGGGAGACTGTGCGGTATGCCCTGCACAATTTTGCGCAAAGCCTCTTTGGATAGCATTGAGCTGCTTTACTATGCCGGTGAGATGCGTTTTTTCTGACCATACGGCTGCTGCGTACATGATGATGGGCTCTATTACTGACACGTATATTGTCCTTGTTATCTCACTATTTAAGCCCCAGGTTACCTTTGCGGCGCATGCTAGTTGCTTGTAGATGTTTGTTGCTTTTTTGCAGACTGCTGCTATATGTTGATTGAAAGTGAGCTTTTTGTCAAGAATCAGACCCAGGATTTTTATCTCGCTCACTAGGTTTATCTTGGTGCCGTTTAAATACAGATTGGGTGGATCGAATTTACGCTTTTTGGTTATCACCATGGCATTGGTCTTATGTGGTGCAAACCTTAGCTTGTTTCGAACACCTCATTCTGATACCTGCTGGAGGATATTGTTCGCAGTTTCTTCCACGGGTACGGTATTTTGGTTGGATATTACAATGACAACATCGTCTGCGAAGGCTTGACAGTATACCCCCTCCTTTGCGATTTGGTCGAGCAGTGAGTTTAGTATGACGTTCCAGAAGGTCGGCCCACTGATGGATCCTTGAACACAGCCTTTGGACATCCCCTTTTCATATGCTTCCCTCGCGTAGTTAACGGTGATTTTACGATCTTGGAGGTAAGAGCCTACTAATTCGTACAAGTTTCTGGGTATTTGTTTGACCTGTAATTGTTGTTTTAGGGCTGGCCACCATGCGTTATCGAAAGCACCCTCTATGTCCAGTGAAACAACAAGTATTGCTTTTTTGTCATCAATTCCGGTCTTGATATGTTCCACTAGGTCATATAGGGCGTCCTCAGTACTGCGTTGCGGCATAAAGCCATATTGTCTGTTATTAAGGGCTGGTAGAATATGCCATTGTAGACGGCCTACAACCAACTTCTCTATTATTTTCCCTAAGACAGGTAGCAGTCCTATGGGGCGATAAGACTTTGCGATGGTGTAGTCCTCTCTGCCTGGTTTCCTAAGTATTATGACGTGAGCGATCTTCCACAGCTTGGGGTAGTGCGATAGGGCTAGGCATTTATTTGCCAGTTCCAAAAACACTCTCCTATCGCAATTTATCGCTGCTACGCATATATCCGAGGTCAGACCATCTGGACCCGGGGCTTTTTTCGGGTTTTGAGCCCTAAGCACCAAGTCCAGTTCTACAGGTGTGAAGGAAGGGTCGTCTTCTGGTAGGTCACCGGGTTGGATGGCGTCCACCATTTCCCTTACCATCGTGTGATGCTGGCTGTCGGTGGTCTCAGTATCATCTGGGTAGAGGGTTTTGGCTAGCAGTTCTGCCGACTGAAGGGGGAGAAGTGTTTTACCTGCCGGGTCTCTCAGGAGTACATCCTCCTGTCTCTTCGATGACTTCCTGATAACCCTGTAGACTTTATCCCACATACTTTCTTTTTCTTGTGTCGTGCAGAACTCCCTCCAGCTCTCCGTTTGGGATCTTTTGGTCTCTGCAGCATACTCGGATTTGGATCGAAGGTACTCCTCAATGACATGTGGTCTACGGTGGGGAGCAGCGTTACGGATACGCCTTTTCCTTTTCAACACCTCTTTCTTGAGGTCGGTCAACTTCTTAGACCACCATGGCTGAGTGGGGTTTCGATTCTATTTGCCTGCTCTTGGGATGGTCATTGAGCAGGCCACATGGATGGCTGACGTATAGGCTTTTGCGGTCTCCTCTAAATGGTCTGGGGTCTTGGATTCCATTATAATACCTCGGATGTTCTTTTCCTCCAGTTGTGCGTTGAAGAGTTGAGCGAATTCTGACCAGTTAGCTCTGCTTGTGTTATAAATAAGCGTGGAAACTGAGGGCAGTGCTGTCAATACTCGTTCCAAGCGTATTGTAAAGCGTATTGCATTATGGTCCGATGTTATGAGATTTCGCTCCACTCTCCAACCCTCTATCTTTCCCAGGAGCGAACCACTGCATGCGGTAACATCCACGATGCTTGTGTAGAGTCTTTCGCCTCTGAGAGCCTCGAAGGTTGGGGTATTGCCAGTGTTGAGAATCTCCAACCCCATCTCGTTCAAAAAGGAATTATAGGCTGCTCCTCTGTTGTCCTCTAATCTGCTGCCCCACCAGTGGCTCCAAGCGTTTACGTCTCCTGCCACGATGAGGTATTTGGTTCCAAGTTTATTGCAGGCCCTCTTAATTCTGTTAAGGTATGGCTCAATGTCCTTATCCCCTTCAAGGTAGACAGATATCGCTCCAAACTTCAGTCCTCCGCCTTCCAGTTGTACTGCAGCTTCGGTCTCTGTGACAAGCTGCTGATCGTGTATAACGTTTAGCTTGTCTCCGAAAACTATTATTGCTGATTTCACTGGTTTTTCTTGGCTTCCGGTGCATTGAATTATCCGCGTGCCGGGATATTGTTTCATTTTGCCCGTAGTTCCCACGTAGGGTTCTTGGACTAGGGCAACTGCTACTCTCGTGTCTTTGGCGACTTGTAGCAGTTCGGCGGTCACGGTTTTGGGGCGATGCAGGTTCGCTTGGATGAAATGCAAACCTGCTTCGTTTATTCTTCTGGGAGTTGAGCTGGTGGTGCTTGAGGTGCCCTTAGCAGTAGTTTACTCGAGATCTCGCTATAGCGTCCCATTTGTGGCGTTCCCGGCACACGTCACTGAAGGCATTGTGTGCTAGGTCCCCCGTGGACGCTTTTTCTGCACTGCAGTTTTTGCATTTGGGTGGTTCGCCATTTTTTCTCTTTTGCCATTTTTTCTCGTCAAACGTTATCGGGGTTAGGGTATCCGCCGGAGGAGATGCGAGTGCGTGCTCTACGGCTGTATCGATAGACTCTATGATGGAAGGGTTAGTATTATCAGTGTTTGGCGAACACTGTTTCTCTAAACTCGCGGCGAGACATTCTGCTTTGTCAGTGTTATCGAACGCGGGAGGCAATCCGGGGCCTCTGTCGAGAGGGGGCATTGGAATGACCGTATCGGACTTAAACTTTTGCGTGAGAGTCCAGAATGACAGGTGAGACGGCGGTCTGGAAATAGTCAACCAGGGAATCGATGGCCGAATCCGCGTCGGCTTTAGACGCCAACACGTCCGGAATCCTGTCTTTACTACTAGACGACGGACTATTTTTAAAATATTCGCTAAGTTTCGCGTAATCGACCACTCTGATCGGCGACGGGCTAAAATCAGAGTTATCTCCTAACTGTAATAGAACCGGGCGATGATCCGAGTCGAGTTCATGTACGACTGATATAAGTCGTACAGGAAGCGCGACATTTTTTAATAAGGCTACATCTAAAACTGACGGTCGGCAGTGATCTTGATAGTGCGTGGGTTCCGGAGGGGCTATGACGTCAAATGCGAGAGCCCCACCTAGTTCATCGAGTATCCTCCCGTTACGACAGGGAAAACGGACTGTTCCAGATGACGTTCCCGCAGTTGAGATCCCCCGCTATAATGACAGAGTTACCTAAATTAAATAGCGCCTGCAGGTCGGATTCGAGCAATACTTTATTCGGTGATAGGTACGCGGAGACAAGAATAATATCAGAGTGGCCCGTATTACCAACGCGGCATACTGACACCTCCATATGAGTGAGCGCGGGCGGATCTAATGGCATGCAATACAGTGAACGCCTAAAATAAATTAAGGTGCCACCCCCGCGGGCGACACGGTCGTTTCTAACAATGCAATAATTCGCGATTCTTGGATTACGCATACTCGATTTTAGCATCGTTTCCTGGATGAGGAAAACGTCAATCTGTCTATCGCGTAAAAAGTCAGCTACTAGATCGCGCTGTGTCCGAAGGGATCTCGCGTTGAAAAACGAGAGATAGACCGCGTGGTTTTATTTTATTTAATCCCGTGAATTTAAAAAAAATATTTAAACGACGGTGAACGGGCGAGGCGCTGGATGGTGGCTCCGATAGCCGGAAAACGCGCTAGGGCGGAGAGAAACTCTAGCCCCTGCTTTTCCTCAACTAAGGCGTAGAAAGCGAGAACCTCCTGTATGTCGTGTTCTCTAAGTAATTGCTCCATCCAGTCGAATTTATCTGAAAGAGATGATGGAGCAAGATTCACCAGACACGGCGGCGCCTAAGGCCTGGAAGAGGCCTGAGGCTGAGGTCGGGGGCCCAGGGGGCCATAGTGGCCTGCCCGGGTTGGGCCGCGCGCGGCGCAGAGGGTGGCGAGCGTGGTGAGGTCGTGGGCGCGGGCACTACCGGGGCGTGGCCACTACCGGAGCGCGGGAGGCGCCCGGCAGGCCCGGGAAAGCCTCCACGGACATGAGAGGTGGAGGCGGAGGGCGGGCGGCGGTTACAGGCGCCCTGGGCGCCTGTCTCGCCTAACGGGGACGTTGTGTGCGCGGCGCGCGGGGACAACCGCGATAACTCGTGGGGTGACCCGCGTTACCGCAGAGCACACATCTGGGAGGATCGGGAGTGCCAGGAGTGCGCTCGCACTTCTTCGTGGCGTGGTCTCCCAGGCACTTGACACACCTGGGACGAAGATGACAATTCTTCGCGGAGTGGCCATAACCCTGGCAGTTATGGTACTGCGAACGAATGTGGGTCTTGCGTGGGGACTCAACGGTGACCCCTTTGAGATCACACACCGAAGTGAGTGAGAAGATGGCCTTGCCCTCCTGCGACCGGTCGAGGAGAACAAGAACCATATTGTACGGGGCGCAAGTACGTGGGTGGTACATACGGTGTACCTCACGCACCGGGTAGTTTTTCTCCTTAATGGAGAGGGTAACGTCCTCGACCGAGATTTCGGCCGGGACACGGCGTAATACGACACGCAGGAGGCGCTCGTCCTCTAGAGCGTACGTAAAATACGCGAGTTTGGACTCCGTTAAGAAGCGAATTAACGCGTGGTGGTCGTCCGACGTGGGACATTTGACGCGAATGCCCGCCGGCGTGCTAAGGGCATTTGTGTAGTTAATATTTCGAGTCTTCAATCTATTAGAAATTAAAGTCCATTGGGACTTGTCCTGTATCGTAACAGGAGGCGGCGGACGTGGCTTCCTACTTGCGGAACCCGGAGTGAGCGAGACGGAGCTATTATTGTTGTTCGCGTTCGGCTTATGCGACGGTATAGCCGCGGTCGACAGTACACGAGCGCCATCTATGTTGGCGACTTTTGTGGGCCTACGGAACCCGAATCCGTCGGGCTGCCCGGACGACGCTTTTTGTGTGATACGGTTGTATATCCGTCTCTGACTGATTGCGCAGAAGGCGCGGGAGTCGCGGTCGAAATCGCGGACGTGGTCGACTCGGCGGACGTTGTTTCGTGTAGCTCCATCTCGGAGCCGGCCTCCGAGCTGGAGCTCGATATCGGGGCCTCAAGTAGGCCTTTGTCTCGCGCATCGAGAGGCGATTGCGGCGAGAGCGTACCGAACGAATTAGCGGTCGGGAGTTTCGCGATAAATTGAGTGCCCTCGGAGGGTTGAGACGCATCGTTGATAATGGATTGAATCGCGTCATCGTCGAGGCCTTTCGCTAAAAGAGCCTGGCGGAACTTATTCGGATTTAACACTAACGAGTCCATCGCGGTGGACTGAGAGGGAGGGGCCGCAAGAACAACCTCCCTGCCTTAAGGGCAGGGGGGCACGCCAACGGTAAGCTAACGGGCTATCCCGAGCCCGGGCCAAGAGAAACTGTGGGCTAAGTGCAATGCCTCACAGGGGTGTCCTAACTTGCCTAGGGGGAGGCCCTAATAAGCCCGAGGCCGAGGACGCAGACCGGTAAACCGGGCTACGCCCAAACAAACACCCGGGGATGGAAAAAGGGGAAAGGGAGGGTGGGAGTTCGACACCTGGACTAGACTAGGTGACCTCGCCAAGGCCTAGCTACCCAGGCCCGTCTACCAGTGCAGTAGGCCGCGGGGCCTACAGCGAGCGGGTAGGGCGCTCTAACCCCCTTGCGTTGGCACCGGGAGGTTTCCGAGGGTTGGCCAGACGACTGGACTTCTTCCGTAGCCCGGGTTTGCACTGAAAAGTGCATTTCAATACGCTCTAAAATGGAGCGCCTACTATTGACTTTCCTATTCCTATTCGAAAACAGGACAGAATCGCGACGAACTCAGTTAGTGACAACGCGAACCGATGCACGAAGCTCGAGACACGCAGCCGACGAACAATCGAACTCACGAAAATACTTTGAAAAAATAACGGTCACTTTACTGAGCACGAGCGCACGTCTGACTCGCGCGGCGACACGAATCAGACTCCTACGTCGTGACCTACCTACCTAAGCTCCCGGGAGTTGAGGTAGGTTGTTATGCTGATGATATAGTTATCTACGCTTCTGGCTGGCGGCCGTATCACCTCAGGAATCGCATCGATGAAGCCGTTAGCACACTCGGTGATTGGTTTCTTCGATGGCGTATAGCGATTAACCCCGAAAAGAGTGCCGCGATACTCTTCGATCTTAGGAGTTGCGATAAAAATTTAAAGCCCATAAGGCTATACAAAACCTTGGACCACCGAGGTCAAGTATCTCGGCGTCACATTAGATAGACACTTAAAATTCGATCCTCGTGTCAAGAGAGTGCGAAACAAAGCCGCTATGGTCTTGGGTCTCTTCCATTATTTACTTTGTCAGAAGAGCAAATTGTCCCTCAGACATAAGCTCACACTATATAAGACTTGTACCCGTCCGATAATGACGTATAGTTGTCCGCTCTTTGCTCACGCGAAAAATTTTGAAGATTTGCAGATTCTGCAGAACCGGGTTCTGCGTAAAATCACCGGTGCCCCATGGTACGTTCGGAATGCAGGGACCTGGAGATGCCGTCCATCTGGGCGTATATAAAATCACTTACGAGTAGTTATTTCGAGCGAGCCGCGAATCATCCCAGTCCGTTAGTGGTATCCGCCGCAAACTACGAACCCGTACCCAACGCTGGGCGATATAAAAGAAGTCCGCGACACATTTTTACCGACCCTGAATCACGTCACGTCACGATAAAATCACGTCAGCGAACGATCAGTACCAGCCTGACCCTCGAAACAGAGCGTGCTCACGCCCACGCTAGCGTAACCACAGATCGCGTCGCCGTGGTCTAGGAGTTAACTTCGCTCCCGCACACCCGATTAGGCCTCCCACAGCGGCTCAAGCCTAAGTTCGATCCCTCGGTAGGGAGCCCTTGAGTGCGTTGCTTACGCGATACGGTGACACACTAATATACATTACTGCTACAACACTACACGATCACCCCCACAGACGTGCATGCCTACACGCTACACATTTTGGTGGAAGGGTTTACTTTTTTCCCTTTATCGCATTGAAAAAACTTTCAATTTTTCGATAAAAAAATATATAGAGGAGTTGTTGACATCAACAACAACAACTCATACATATGTGAATAGTAAGCTAGGTTAGCTAAGATAGGTCGCGATTTTGCATGCAACGGGCAAAAGCCAAGCTGAGGTGTGCCGTACACCCTTGAGCTGGTTGCCAATATAAAATCGACTGAGTGCCTTAACCGCTCGCCTTAGTAGTCCGGTGAAGCTGTTAAAACTTTGCTAGGTCAATAGCGTAGTCAGTTCGAGAAAAAAAAATCAAGATATAAATATGACATAAGTAACTAATGTTGCCACATTATTGAACCGGTTTACCCAAATTCGTTAAAAAAAATGTGAATCCATTATAGGAATAAACCTGATTATTAGCGTGGTGACGCAAAACACGAACATTGCACTATTAACGAAATACTCAGAAATATTTACAACCCTAACTTGTTACGTTGCACGTGCCGACGCGCGACCTAGCGCCCTTTGATAAATGTCGCCAAACACACCGCGCCAGTGCCTAACTGAATTTTTGTATTTTGTATTCAATAAAAATGAATGTTTATGTAATAAAATAAACAGTCATTATTTTATAGAACTAATTTGTAATTTTTTTAAGCTTTATCTTTTCATTATGCCATAAGGGATTCCTGTCGTAATCTGCTTTTTTATGCACATAACTTATACACAACAATTCTGATGTTTCACATCTGCCAGGCGTCCCGTGACGGCTCAATTTTTAAAAAAATTACAATTTTATGACAAGTTGATTAATTATTTCACTGTTTAGTTCAAATAATAGTGCCAATACGTATGTATGGACTAAAATAAATTACAAATTTATGTGAATTTGACGTTCTTCCAATGATCTACTATTCTATTCAGATTAATTAGTGAACGTTACATTTTTCATTTTACATCAAAATTACTCTTTTTCTTCATAGAATTGTTACACGCAGACTGTCATAATATACCATGACGTATATTCTTTAAGAGGGTCATTTGTCCTGCAATGGAAAGTTGCAATATCACTTTTAGTGTGAATCCTCAAAATTGATCAAGGAAAATTTTTTTTCTCGAACCGACTACGTTATTGACCTAGCAAGGTCTTAACAGCTTCACCGGACTACTAAGTAGGGATGTTAAAAAATAATCGATTTTTAATTAAATCGATTTTTATTTTATTATAATCGATTTTTTATTGTCGATTATGTAAATTACGCATTTTAATTGATTTTCATAAACATCTATGCGACGGATGAAAAAAACTCAAAATAAGTCCATTATTATTTACAATTGAAGAGTGAGCATAGTGAGATAATATGTTTGTAAAAATTTAAAATGTTTTCTAGCCGCAAAACACCTAAAAGCGGCTGGCGAAAGTATTTTATAACGAAAAAGAATAATACCACAGTAATAGGCATGTCCTGTTCGATAGAATGAAAAATTTTGTAGTGAAACTACAAATTTAAAAAGAACATAGAATGAAAACATCCCACTGCCTTACAAGTAACATGAGTTACTATATCTTATAATGATTGTTGTGGTTCTTACGACAGCCAAATACCGCTTTCTTTAAAATTAAAATTTTCAATAATACTAAAAAGGTCTGTCATGCGAGTACAACATGTTTACTAAAAATGTCTTATGGTAAACTCGACATCGATAAGTTTACAAAACTATAAATTATTATTGAAATTATTCAATAAACAAATTCTTCAATTTTAATTTTCTCAGTCTCACTATAATTAATATGAAAATTTAAAAGAGAACTTCATTGTTTCGAATTTTACAGTTAGAATTAATAATGTTGTCATTTTGTTAGGATGTTTATCATTTCATTTTTATTACGATATAATGTTTAATAGTACTGAAAATTTCTATGGTATTTAGTTTCTATATTCTTTAACTTGAAAGTTTAAAGGAACATTTACTTTTATTTTGTTTTGAACTGGTTATTTTTGATACGTATCATTTTATTTGATTCTTAATCTGATAAATTGTTATTTTGAATCTTTAGGTTTATTATAGGAATATGGAAAGCATGTCTATTTTTAAATATTATAAAAATCGATTTTTGAAAAAATCGATTATTATTTAAAGAAAGAAAGATCGATTCCTAATTAATCGATTTTTTCCATTAATCTCATATCCCTACTACTAAGGCGAGCGGTTAAGGCATTTAGCCGATTTTATTTTGGCAAACAGTTCAAGGGTGCACGGCACACCTCGGCTTGGCTGTTGCCTGTTGCATGCAAAATCGCGACCTATCTTAGGTAACCTAGCTAAATATTCTTATATGTATGAGTTGTTGAAACATATATGTGTACCAATCATGTACGCCTCAACAACTCCTCCATATATTTATCATCGGAAAATTGGGAGTTTTTTCAGTTCGATAAGGGAAAAAAAGTCAATCCTTCTACTTTCAAGTATAAGCATGTAGACGTGAACGTGGGTGGGGGTGATCATGTGGTGTTGTATATTTTGTGTCACCGTGTCACGCAAGTAACGCACTCAGGGTTCCCTACCGAGGGATCGAACCTATGCTTGAGACGCTGCCGTGGGAGACCTAATCGGGTAAATGATAAAATTGCCATTGCAGTCTCTTTACTGGAAAGTTATATAAACAACTACACATTATCTATACATTTACATGTATTAGATACATATACTATGCAGCTAGCTTAAAACAATTATACTATAATAAGATTAGTAACAATGACTGATAATGACATATTTATCTTCACTTTCCAGAATTTTGTTTCAACATTATTAGATATATGTACATTTTAATTTTAAATGTGATTTTCCTTATTGCAATCGTGAGCAATAAATTGTCACGAGATAAGAATGCACATTTGTAAATACTCTCATACTGCTTTAAACTAACTTGTTATTTGAGTAATTATGTATTTTGTGCACTCACAGAAATTGTAGTAAGAAATAATATTGTAAAACTACTTGACCTGTTTGCACCAAATCGGTTATTAGCGGTTTTAATTGTATTTTTAAACGCAAAAATCTCATAAAAAAAACTAAAACCCGATCGCAGTGACATCTACTGCTTATCAACTATGAATACAAACTATTCACAGACTTACGCAAACATATTCTCAGTTATTGTATATATACTAGCGGTCACGGCGGATGTTGTCTTGTTTTGGTAATAAAAGAAATCCTAAAACTCTAACGCAGCGCCACCTACCGGGCTCAATTGTGAATCTAAACCATTCTCGGATGCACTGGAACACGCATACAAAATTTCATCAAAATCGGTCCAGCCGTTTAGGAGGAGTTCAGTGACATACACACGTACAGAAGAAATTTATATGTAAAGATATAACATATTTATATTAGCTTGGCCCGCGACCCCGTCTGCGTGGAATCTGGTGTAAAAATAGTGACTAATATAACTATCTGGATGTATAACTCCATTTTCGTATCTACTGTTCTCTCGTACTTAAATCGTATATTAAATTTACAATAGTTTTTTTTATAGAGTAAACCAATTGTAATGAAACAAAGACTAAATGTTACTCCATGATATGCTTTATGATTTTCTTGGTGAGGTTTTATCCTGAACGCAGTACTTAAGCTGGGATCGTGTTAAACAAACAGATGGATATTTCTAGAAATTATTGACTTGTATTTTATTACATATTCCAAGACGATTGCAAGCTTGTTCAAACCGCGTCTGGGACTATTTTATACACTTTAGATTTTCTGCAGCATAATCACGGTATTAGGAATCATAGACTTCATGCTTCTTTGAGTATAAGTTGTACAACGCAATTTCAACTGCGTTTATATTTCTAAATTTTAAATAAATATCAACGCGCCATTTATTGTCATGAATGTATATTAACGACGAGACTATATAAACTGTGAATTTAAACAAATAAAAAGCAGTAATGTTTATTGAATATAAGCATTTTATTTCAAAAAATATATCCGATACATTCTTTACAACGTAACACGTATAAAAACAATGTCAGAAATCATTCAATCATACATACTAAATTTCACGAAAATTGCTGACGCCGATTCCCAGATCCTGAGTATATAAATATATACAAGAATTGCTTGTTTAAAGGTTAGACAGATATATATATACGGCATCAAGAGAAATTCAGAAAAGATATTTGTTTCTATGGAAATCCTGAAAATAATGTTTCCAGGATCATTTTTTGAAAACCATGAATACACAATTTAATAACTGATTCTTATAGAGATTGATCCTTACATTCAGTGCAAGAGAAATAAGGTATTGAGTATGTACAAAAAAGAACAGAGAAGTTAATTGAGAAATTTAAAAAATAATCTGAAAGACCTCAATGGTGGAGGTAAATGAACAGAGAAAGTAACTGAGGAATTGCCTTGATTTAACCAGACGTCGTAGACCGGACAGTGTTGAAAACATCACAAATGTGTTGTACTGATGCAAAAAGTATATAGTTATTTTATTATCTTTAAATATTATTTTATGTTTGGAACAATTCAAAAAGTGTCGACGGTTCGGCTATCAACATTCGAGACGTCGAGTAATACGTATTTTAATGCTAAGCAGTTTCCATAATTTTGATAAAGCTTGCTGTATTCAAATATATTATGTTATTTTAAATGTTGTATCAAAGTACACACTAAGAAATAATATATGGACTACTTTATGTTATAAATTATCGACTGGTGCGATTTTTATATCACAACCTCCATTATTTGAGCAAGGAGAAATGGCACGTAGGAATTAAACAAATCCTTCTACGGTTAAACATAGATCTTGTTGAAATTAGAATGAAATATTCACAAATTGATTCTCGCATTTATTATTATATATTTAAGAATTACATTTCAGATATAGATATAAGGGTTACACCGGCCAAACCATGAAACCTTTTGTATCGTAATGGGTTTGCGCCCAGGAGAGGATGATGAATTATGAGCCGAAACTAATTATAATATGCACCTGCTAGAAATATACTAGCAATCGATTTAATCCTGAATATGCTATGTAATAACATCAAGGCCCCTTTTCTTGCTATCGCTACGAGTTAAGTCATTCTGCTCCGTGTATTCTTTAATAATATTAATAAAACCTTACAATACAGTCGATTGTCTTATTTTATCATGTATAACAATTAACAAATACTTATTGCATATAATAAAGACGTTTATAATTAAAAATTAAGCATTTAAAAATGAATATAAATCTAAATCACCGAATCTGCACTCTTGTGACGTTTAATAATACTAGTTTCATATATACTTTGACTCATTTTGTGTGCGTAAACTATCAAACATTTATAGATGGTAGAGCCACGCTGAAGCTATTACTGGTTGGAGTATGAATGGGTCGGCTCGCACCAGATACTACCACCCTCTCACATAAAACCGACGTAAAGTAACAGAGCTTGCATTGCGGCGTTTCGTTCGGTCACAGAGTGTCGGAGGCCCACCTCTCCTCACCTCGCCCCTCCCTCCTTCCCCCAAACACGGGTTGGCAACGCACTTGCGACTCCCCTAGTGTTACAAGTGTCTATGTACGACGGTGATCACTTGACATCAGGCCATCGGTCTATTCGTTTGCCTCCTATGACAAAAAAAAACCATAAATATCTATAACCGGCAAACGTTGGTCAGCCTTTACTGCACAAACCATACAGACTACTACGCTGATTATTAGTCGTACAGGTTATGCAAGATACTCTGTCGTACAGGTACACGACTCAGGAGGAAACTTATGCTAATACCGATGAACTTTAGTTAATAAAGTTCAAAATATAAATATGACATAAGTAAGTAATATTGCCACATTATTGCGCCGGCTTCCCCAAGTTCGTTATTAAACATTTTTTTACTAAAAATCCGATCTAATGCTTAAACTTGTCACAAAAGTTACAAAATTACAATTTTGTGACACGTTTATTAATTATTTTACTATTTAGAACAAATAATAATGCAAGCTCGTATGTACAGAGCAAAATGTTAATTAAAAGTGATCTGTGTTCTACGGACGATCTATTAGTGAACTTAACTTTATATTTTTATGTTATACGGTATATATATGTTAGGATATATTTCAACTCAATAAAGAAGAAATCGAACTGCTCTCCAGATAAGATCAACAACGTCCTGCCCAAGTGAAATATCATAACTCATAACTAATAATCAATACTCCTTTCACTAATAACAGAGCATATTTAATATTTTGCTATAGTATTTATTAACAGGTGTGTAACACATATTCGGTGCAGTCAGGATGCCAATAAACCCCCCATCTCCTCGTTGCACTGGTGAGGCTGACGAGGGGAGGCTGCTGGTCGTGTACCCAGTAGCCTCTCTATAGTAGTGCGACGCCTGGCGTTCATTCGCCAGGCTGCCGCAGGGGCAGTTTTCAGGTCAGTGAGCATGCTCGATCCCTGGCTGCCCCTACCATGCGGCGGACGGTACACCGTGGGGTTTTAGTCTGTGCGAATCGGACATAACCTACCTTCTCCCCCGGGAGGGTAGCGTATCCGTTAGGGATTTCCCCACGTTAATAAAAAAAAAAGGATGCCAATAAATATTTCGTAGTTACTTTCACTCTTTCTTTGGCCAGAGTTACGCCTTACCTTTTTCACAATGGAATGCCTAGATAACACCGATATCTTGCCTTTTATAGGCCGAACTGTGTAATTTATAAGACGAACTAGATAAATCAAAGCAATTACCATTTACTTTAATTCTGCTACATGTTTTAAGTAACACAAGGATAATAATTAACGAACAAATTAAAAAAGGAGTTAAAGAATAAGAATGCTTCCTTAACCCGACAAAAGCTGATCTTGTACTTATCTATTTATATTCTATATTATATTCTTATCTATGAATGTACGTATTTGACACAAGCTTGACCATACGCTACAACCACCGACTACAGCAGAGTATAATAAGTATTATAGGAAGACTACAGACTATTAGTCGTACAGGTACCACCGACTGTGCCCCACCTAGCGGGATAAATAGTGTACTTCCCCATTGCTAGTAATATCGATGTTTTGATACATCGATGTTTATCGTACATCGATAATTTTAAACCGATGTTAACATCGGTGTTTTTCTAATATCGATCATCCCTAACCACAACACGATGGTTGTTCTAAGACGATTCTTAACATCAATAATATTGTTATAAGTACAGTTATTTATGTAATATTACGAAACGTAGTCATAACGCAAGTTGCAGTGTTTCTCGACTAGTTTAATATAGTAAATTTATAATAACGACATCAGTTATATTAACTCATAACTATTTTTTTTATTGTAGCACAGCAAAGTGGCTGCACTGTGTCTAATGATGAGCACAGTACAATCCAAAAACAATGGCGACTACCGAGATACACTCCATCTCTCGCCGATAACCGCTATCATGCCAGCCTGCGTAAATGTCTACGTAAATTACAGTACAATACATGTATTTTTTTTTACTTTAATACACAAAGGAAAATTTCAGATCGCACAACGGTTTTGTTTAATTGCTAATTGGTAGTTGCTAAGAAAGGTAATAATTACCGCAAAATATTAAATGTTATTGGTGAAAGGAATATTAATTATTAGTTGCTATTTTATTACGGCAGGACGTTGTTGATCTTATCTGGAGAGCAATTCGATTTCTTCTTTATTGAGTTTAAATATAACTTAACATATATATGGCATATATCATAAAAATACATAGTTCGCCGATTAATTTATTTAAATAGAACAGTAGATTATTGTAGGAAAGTAAAATTGTCAGTAAAAATATAAACTACTAGCCTCTGCCCACGACTTCGTTCGCGTGGACATAGTTAATTTGGCCTACCTAATATGCAGCGAAAGCTCTCAAGAGGAAAAAACACACCGATTTTTGAACAATCTTCATTGTTGCTCCGCTCCTATTGATTTTAGCGTGATGATATAGAGCCTATAATCATTCTCGAAGAATGAGCTATAAAACATTGAAAGAATTATTCAAATCGGACCAGTAGTTCCTGAGATTACCCCTGTAGGAACTCTATTTGCATGTTTACGTGCTAGTAACCTTTTTACTGCGACTCTCTCACTTCGTGTTATAAAATTTATATTACGAAATGTCAAATGGACGGTCTTCTGTTTTTGCATTGTCATGAGCTAGGAATCTGTCATTGCTAATATATTATTGTAAGTGTATAATTATTAAATATTTTCCTAAACTGGTGACCCCGAACTGGGACACGAAAAGATGTCGACCAACGAAAAAAATGATTTATTAAAATACACTTCGCAAAACTCGGAAGAAACTGCACCTGAATTATTCAAAGTAGGTATAAAACTTCCTCCGTTTTGGCCAGAAGAACCCGAAATATGGTTCGCTCAAGTCGAAGCACAGTTCTCCGTTTCTGGCATATCTAGCGATACTACTAAATTTAACTACGTGATTGGTCAATTGGATCATCTGTACGCTCGAGAAATTAAAGACGTAATTACAAACCCACCCAAGTCCAATCAGTACGAAAAATTGAAAACGGAACTAATCCGTAGAGTAAGTGATTCTCAGGAAAGGAAAACTAGGCAATTGCTTATTCACGAAGAAGTTGGAAACCGTAAGCCATCTCAATTTCTGAGACATTTGCAAGGTCTAGCAGGGCCTGGAATACCACATAATTTTTTGAGAACTATCTGGATTGATAGACTTCCTCACAATGTACAGGTAGTACTCGCAGCTCAACCCACTGCTTCGTTAGAAACTTTAGCAGACCTTGCAGATCGTATCCTAGATATTACTTCAGCGGAGCACCATGTAGCCTCAACTGGTCAAGAAAACAGATTGGATGATATTTTAAAAGAAGTAGCTGCATTGCGTGACCAAGTACAACAACTAACATTGCAGCAGTCCCGAAGTGCGCGTTCTCGTACAAGAAATGTATCTCGATCCCGGTCTCCACCAACTCGACTGAACTCTAGTTACCGAAGATATCCAGTTTGCTGGTACCATATGAAATTTGGTAAAAAAGCCACACGTTGTTCAAAGCCTTGTGATTATCAGATGGAAAACTACAAGGGCAATCAATAATGGCGGCCAATGATTGCCCAAGTACAACAGGTCGCCTATTCATCACCGATCGCACATCAAAAATTCATTTTTTAGTGGACACTGGTAGCGATCTTTGTGTTTATCCTCGGTTTTTAGTAAAAGAGAAACTTAACAAAACAGACTACCAACTTCGAGCAGCTAACGGTTCTATAATCAACACTTACGGTCACATTAATCTTAAATTAGACTTTGGACTTCGTAGAAGTTTTACCTGGCGTTTTATTGTGGCAGACGTTACCAAAGCTATTATTGGTGTTGATTTTTTAGCATACTATCAACTAGTAGTAGATTGTCGTAATAAGAGATTGTTAGATAGCATTACAAGATTATCATCTGTTGCTTCATTAGTTTATGACTCTGCAAACATACATTCTATTAAAATACCTTTAGACAATACGATTTATCACAAAATTTTATTAGAGTTTCCTGAAATCACTCGACCACCCGGTGTAAATCGTACGACCACACACTCTACAGTACATCACATACGTACAACACCTGGCCCTCCAATATGTAGTGCACCACGTCGTCTTGCTCCAGATAAGTTAAAAATAGCTAAACAAGAGTTTGAAGAGATGTTAACAAGTGGAACAGCGCGACCATCCGAAAGTGCGTGGTCATCACCACTGCACCTAGCCCCTAAAAAAGATAATGGGTGGCGCCCATGCGGTGACTATCGGATGCTTAACGCTAGAACCATCCCAGACAGGTATCCTATTAAACACATTCATGATTGCACACATAACATAAAGGGCTGTAAGATATTCAGCACTATAGATTTAGTTAAGGCTTACAACCAAATACCTGTTTGTGAAACAGATATTCCAAAAACGGCAATTACAACTCCTTTTGGGCTATTTGAATTTCCATATATGACCTTCGGTCTTCGGAATGCTGGGCAAACTTTTCAAAGATTTGTTGATGAAATTACTAGGGGTTTAGATTTCTGTTATACATATCTCGACGATTTTTTGATTTTTTCAAAAAATGAAGCCTTACATAAAAAGCATCTACGAGAAGTTTTTTCCAGATTGCAACGTTATGGATTAGTGATCAATGTCTCAAAGTGTGTATTCGGAGCCAACGAGGTAACATTCTTAGGTTACCAGATATCAGCAAGTGGTACGAAACCTCTTGATGCTAAAGTTAAAGCTATAAAAGATTTTCCTCTTCCTACCAATATTAAACAGTTGCGTAGATTTATGGGAATGTTAAACTTTTATTGACGTTTTATACCACACGCCGCACGAATACAAGCACCACTAAATGCCTTATTAGCGGGTAATGTCAAAAATTCACAATCAATCACTCTGAATGGAGACACACTTGAAGCGTTCAATGAAAGTAAAGAGAGCTTATGCAATGCAACGTTACTAGCTCACCCAGATTGTGAAGCTAACCTTGCATTAGTAACCGATGCCTCGGATTCAGCAATTGGTGCCGTTTTACAGCAATTTAAAAATAACAAGTGGCAACCTTTAGCCTTCTTTTCGCATAGATTAACTCCAGCACAACAGAAATATTCGCCATATGATCGCGAACTTCTTGCAATTTATGAAGCCATTAAATACTTTCGACACATGCTTGAGGCCAGACACTTTGTAATATACACAGATCATAAACCAATTAGCTTCGCTTTTCATGAAAAAAAGCGGAATTGTTCACCCAGGCAATACAGACATCTGGATTTTATTTCCCAATTCACGACCGATATCAGGCATATATCTGGAAAAAATAACATAGTTGCTGACACCTTATCACGAATAGATGAACTTGAAGTACCAATTAAAATGGAAGACTTAGCTGAATCTCAGTATTCCGACCAAGAATTACAAAATATACTTAAAGAAGGTTCGTCACTTCGTTTACATAAATTCGAGCTACCAGGATGTCATCGATTTTTGTACTGCGATATCAGTACACCTACATCCAGACCCTTTATAACAAAGGAATGGCGAAAAAAAGTATTTAATGTTTTACATTCACTTAGTCACCCAGGTGCCAACGCAACAGTGAAATTAATTTCACAACGGTTCGTTTGGCCAGGTATACGAAGAGATTGTAGGGAATGGGCCAGGACATGTCTTCAATGTCAACGCACTAAAGTAAGTCGACACGTATCGGCACCATTGGACACATTTGATTTGCCTCGTGCTAGATTTCAACAAATTCATATTG
Source organism: Antheraea mylitta (assembly GCA_014332785.1). Classification (NCBI taxonomy): domain Eukaryota; kingdom Metazoa; phylum Arthropoda; class Insecta; order Lepidoptera; family Saturniidae; genus Antheraea; species Antheraea mylitta. Next base: position 23,550 of record JACEII010000709.1, read on the forward strand.
ATATGATCGGACCTCTACCAGTATCGCAAGGTTATCGATACTGTTTAACAGCCATCGATCGCTTTTCTCGATGGCCAGAAGTCATACCCATTATGGATGTTACAGCCGAGACAGTGGCAAAAGCGCTTTTTTCAGGTTGGATTGCCAGATTTGGTAGTCCAGTTGATATAATCACGGACAGAGGCCGACAATTTGAATCTGCCTTGTTTCAGCAATTATCAAAAATATGCGCATTTAATCACAAACGAACAACTGCATATCACCCAAAGTGCAATGGTATGGTGGAAAGATTTCATCGTCAATTAAAAGCTTCAATTATGTGCCACGCATCGAATCACTGGACAGAATGCTTACCTTTCGTACTGCTAGGCATAAGAAGCGCCTATAAAGTTGACCTACAAACATCACCCGCCGAAATTGTATATGGCGAACCTCTAAGACTACCTGGAGAATTTTTTGAACGTTCGTCAAGCGGAACTACTGATATGGCTGACTTTTCCGCCCGTATGCGTCATTTTGCAAAAAATTTGAGACCCATTCCTGCGTCACGTCATAGTAAAGAAAAAGTATTTATATTCAAAGATTTAAAAACATGCGACCACGTTTTTATCCGGGATGATACAGTACGTGGCTCCCTTCAGCCAGCTTACACAGGCCCTTACAGGGTGCTAGAGAGAGGACCGAAGGTATACAAAATTAATATCAAAAATAAAATGGTATCAGTATCTATTGACAGGTTAAAGCCGGCTTACATACTGACACAAGAAACAGAGTTAGATAACTATACACCATCATTAACTAAAACATCATCAGTGCAGGGTGACAAAAATCAAACTCAAAATCGGACACGGTGTAATAAACGTGTTCGATTCGCAGATTCACACCATCGTTGTCCTGCACTTGGGGGGAGTGATGTAGGAACTCTATTTGCATGTTTACGTGCTAGTAACCTTTTTACTGCGACTCTCTCACTTCGTGTTATAAAATTTATATTACGAAATGTCAAATGGACGGTCTTCTGTTTTTGCATTGTCATGAGCTAGGAATCTGTCATTGCTAATATATTATTGTAAGTGTATAATTATTAAATGTTTTCCTAAACCCCCTACAACGCCACAACATCACAACGTCACAAACTCACAAACTTTACCTCTTTATAATATTAGTATAGATGGAGAATAACCGTAGTCCATGAAGCTGTTAAGACTTTGCTAGGTCACTAGCGTAATCAGATCGAGAAAAAAAAGATGGGGAATAAGCAAATCATGTTTAATTTTACTATTTGTGATATCTTGCGCCGAAGACAGGCAGGCTACTATTTAAATATTATTTTGGTCTGTACATACATTTTTGCACTATAATTTGTACTAAATAGTGAAAATTCTTATCTAGATATATTCACAAATAGTCTCAGTCAGTTTAAACAAATTTATTTGAGTAACTAAAAATAAAAAGAAAATTAGAATGTATGATAAGTTTTTTGGTTTTATAAAAAAGTGCTTAAAAATGCATGCTATGTTCTATTCTAGTGAAAATCTTGTCGCTGTTTCTAAATAAATAAATAATAAAAATATCATGAAATTCTAATTTTGTGACACATTAAACAACAAGATATTGGTAATAAAAAAAAAACATAAAACATAAAACCGGTGTTATTACAAAAAAAAAAGTATTGAATACTTGCTTTAAGAAGGTTACGTTTTAAATGCACCGCGCTCGCTGAATGTTCGCCATCTTGATCTTTTGTCTCGCTTTGATTAGGTTAGGTTAGACTTGCGAAAAAAAGATAACACGATCTTGCATCGGGCGAGCGCTGTGCATTTAGTATGAAACCTTTTGAAAAGCAGGTATTTAACTTTTTTGTAATAACACCGCACTGGTTTTACCGTGAATTTTCCTCTCAATAGTCCATTTATCGGGCTAAAGGTCAGTGCAGTAGTCTGTATGAGTCTGCAAGCATGGTAAAACGTTTGTATTGAACAAACCAGTCTATTTTAATACATACATACGTTTGATAGATTAACACACACAAAATGAATCAAAATCCAGATGAAACGGGTGTTATTAGACGTCACAAGCGTGAAGATTCGGTGAGTAGGAATTTATTCATTTTTATATAATTACTTTTTAAATATAAACCTCTTTGTTATATCTCATAAGTATTTGTTATATTAAATTAAAATCGTACACTTTTATATCGGTTTGAGGCTTTTTAGACAAATATAAAAAATACATTAAAACTTGATAAATATGTACTAATATTCTTCATTTGTAGTGAATAATTCCTTCTTTAACTGATATAATAAAATAATTGTCCCTGAACATGAGATTTTCTGAAAAATTAAATAAATTAAATTCAATCAAAATTAAGAAATGATCTTAATAAAAAATAATAATAATAAATCTTTTATTTTCTTAACTGTGTTTTAAATAACTTTGATGAAAAGATGTTTTCTTGTCGTGTAAAATCCCAATGCTTGTATAATCAATCGGCCAAAAATAAAATAAAAATTACGACAGAGCAAAACAATCGAGATAAAATCCTTTGAGTACCTAATGTAAAAAAGAAGCTTGTTAATATTATAAAGTGGTAAAATTTGTAAGTTCGTGACGTAGAGGGTAATCTCAGGAACTACTGGTCCAATTAAAAAAAATATTTCAGTGTTTTATATCTCATTTATGGAGAAAGGTTATAGGATATATTTCATCACGCTAACACCAATAGGAGCGGAGCACCAATGAAGAATGTATCAAAATCAGGGATTTTCCTTTTGAGAGCTTTCGCTGCGTGTTAGTGTTAGCCCAAAATAACTATTTCATGCGGACGAAATCGCGGGCAGAAGCTAGTTTAACATAAAGACTAAACAAAAAAAAAGGGGTCTTATAAGTAACATTGAATGAATGTTCCTAAAAGTTTACAATACATAATAGTGTTTAATCATCTGCTTTTTGAAGAGATAATATTTTTTAATAAATATATTACAATGGAATAGGGATCCTTTTAATTGAATGTTCCTTAACATTTCTTTGATATCAGTGTAGAGACCTAAAAATAAGTTTATTTTTTTATTTTTTTTTTTTTTTTTTCATGGGAGATTAAGTACAAGATTTAACGCTATCACGGACGTAGGACGTACTCCGCGGTCAGGGCCGCATTAGGCGCGTTACATACTCTCCCTTTTGACCAAGAGGAGACCCTATCGAATGGTCAAACTATAACAACAACGCCCTAGGAACGGATTTTCCGCGGACGACCTCTATGACGCTTTGGAGCGACCGGCTCCAGACTCTCACCCCCTCTGTCATGAAATCTACGAAGATCAGACAGATGATAATTCCTAATGACATCTCCAGTACGCTGCGAAGATAGAAGATAGGTAGTTGGACTCACCTTTGCGACGACATAAGGACCATCCTGTTTCGGGACGAACTTGGACGTAACACCCTTAGCAGCATTACTCAATATATGAGTCTTCATCAATACCAGATCACCTACCTCAAACGGGTTCACATCGCGGCGTCCTGCATCAGCTTGCGTCTTTCGAATATCTTGTTGACGTCCCATACTCTCTTTAGCTCTAGAGAGAGACTCCACAAGCTTTATAAGATAAGGCGTAATCTGAGGGACAAAATTTTCAGATTCAATGACAGCCCGTAAATCCGTTTGAACAGATAGAGGAGAACGAAACTCTCGACCAAATGTCAAGAAAGCTGGGGTATGTATGTCCTGTAGGAATGGTGAAGGAGCTATTAAAAGCAAAACTTATGAAGGGTAACTTCTCTGGCCACTGATTATGGTTTCCCTCAACCAATATGGCGAGCTGAGACTTAAGATCGCGATTTTTCCTTTCCACCGCGTTGGCTTCAGGGTGATAGAGCGAAACCAGATTCTATTCTACCCCTAAAACAAATAAAGCCTTCTGCAATGACATCAGCCACAAATTGAACGCCGTTATCGGAAATCATACGCCTTAGAAGTCCGAATCTCATAAACACTTCATTGACAAGAGTTTTCGCGCAGACCTCAGCCGTGGCCTCCGTAAGAGCGAAGAGCTCAATCCACTTACTAGCGGTATCCTCCACTCTCAGGATCCATCTATGACCCTGGGGACCCTTTGGTAAAGGCCCAAAGAGATCAACAGCGATGACCTCGAAACGTTGAGCTGGCACAGGAGTTTGTATCAGACCAGGTGGTTTCATGTTAGAAGGTTTGTACCGTTGACACTCAGTACAAGTCTTCAGATATTCTGTGACGTAACGTCTCATACCTGGAAAAAATAATCGTTGAGATATTCTATGTATAGTTCGCTGAATACCTCCATGAGCGGCGGTAGGCGAATCATGACATTCATACATGATTTTACTCCGCAAGCTTTCCGGTACCACCAACTGAGGCTCCTCAGAATCCGAGTCTTCTACAAACCTGTACAGGACTCCTTGATTTAAAAGATACCCTCTGCCCGTCCACCGATGAACTGACAATTCAGCAGGGCTCTCTAGATCATTCATAGTTTTAGCAACTTCCGGGTCGGTCAACTGAGCTGCCCGGATCGATGTAGCATCCCAGCGTGGAATATCCACAGTGACCGGACAGACACCACATTCTGAGGATATATGGTCTGTGACGGGACGACTAAGCGTGTTGGTTAACACATTAACCTTACCGGGAGTGTATTCAATTTGTAAATCGAAAGATTAGAGTTTCAAAGCCCAACGAGCAAGCCTGCCACTCGGAGATTTGATTGATAACAGTCATTTCAGAGGCTGATGATCACTCCTAACGTATACCAGATGCCCGTCAATATACCCACGGAATCTTTCTGCAGCCAAGACAACGGCCAACGCTTCCCTTTCAGTAGTGGAGTAGTTGCGTTCAGCTGGGGTGAGAAGACGGCTAGCATACTCGAGAGGATACCAATCCTTAGAATACTCCCCCTGAAGCAAAGCTGCCCCTAGAGCAAAATGACTTGCATCCGTTCTAAGGATGAATGGTTTTGAATAATCTGGTTTTACCAGGATAGGTGGCAAAGCTAGGAGCTTTTTAAGCTGTTCAAAAGCACTAGTTTGCTCTGTACTCCACCTCCAGGTCTGTGTCTTCTTTGTAAGGCGAGAAAGAGGCTCAGCTACCTTAGCAAATTCTGGTATAAATTTTCTAAACCAGGAGCAAGTCTGAAGGAAGGTACGAAGTTGTTGGAGACCAGTTGGCTCCTTCATTTCTACAATAGCACGTACCTTTTCTTTGTGCGGGGATATACCATCTCGTGATATCACATGCCCGAGGTATTTAATCCGGTCTCTGGCGAAAGTGCATTTATCTCGATTCGCCCGCAGTTTGAAAATGCGTAGACGTTCAAATACCGCACGTAGATCTGAAATATGAGTGGTGTAATTTTCCGAAATCACCAAAAGATCATCCATGTACCCTAGAATAGTTTTATCACTTAGTGTATGACTAGACCTAAATCGGTCAATTAATCGTTGAAACGTTGCCGGTGCGTTTTTAAGACCAAACGGCATGCGTTTAAAACGATATGTACCAAAAAGAGTGACAAATGCCGTTTTATCCCGGTCAGATGTACTGCCAATATCCGCTACGAAGATCCAATGAGCTCATCACACAACCCTTCTTGGTCGACTGTAACAGCTCATCGATGCGTGGCATAGGATACGCATCTGTTTTGGTAACCGCATTCAATTTACGATAGTCTACACAAAACCTATACCTATTATTAGGCTTAGGCACCAGAACACATAGCGGTCGGGCAGTTCCCGAAGCTCTGGAAGCTTGGGCGGCTCTGCCTGTTAGCAAAGGAGGGCCGCCCTCTGGACTGCGCGTCCGGGTATCGGCCCCTTGTCCTGCTGGACGACGTCGGGAAGGTGCTGGAGAGGGTCGTCTCTTCCCGAATCGTCCAGCACCTGGAGGGAGTGGGGCCGAATATATCGGACGCGCAGTTTGGCTTCCGGGCTGGGCGTTCCACAGTGGACGCCCTGTGCCTTCTAAAGTCTCTGTCGACGGGGGCGACCTCCTAAGGGGAGAGGATTTTGGCGGTGTCCTTAGACATCGCCAATGCCTTCAACAGCCTGCCGCACGGTGTCATACGGGAGGCTCTCCGATATTTCGGAGTGCCCCCGCACCTGCGGCGGCTGTTGGAGGCGTACCTGGAGGACAGGCAGGTCGCCTACGTCGACGGCGATGGACGGATGGTTCGGCGGGCCACAAGGCGGGGGGTTCCACAGGGGTCGGTTCTGGGGCCGCTCCTGTGGAACATGGGCTACGACTGGGTGCTCCGCGGCGTGCTCCCATATGGAGCGCGCCTAATTTGTTACGCGGATGACACCCTTATCGTAGCCCGGGGGGGGGGGGAATGGAAGGAGGTAGAGCGCCTGGCCACGATGGCCACAACCCTCGTGGTCAGGCGCATAAAGAGGTTGGGCCTCAGGGTGGCCCTCGAGAAGACCGAGGCCATACTTTTTCATGAGCCTCGGCGGGGACCACCACCTGGGGCCCACATAATGGTGGAGGGCGCCCGGATCAGGGTGGGGGCACAAATGAAGTACTTGGGCCTCACCTTGGACGGGCGCTGGCGGTTCGAGCCCCACTTTGTGGGACTCGGGCCGCGGATCGCGGGGGCAGCGTCGGCACTCGACCGGTTGCTCCCCAATATTGGGGGGCCGGGTGCCGGGTGCCGACGACTCTTTATGGGAGTTGTGCGGGCGATGGCCGCCTACGGGGCACCGGTCTGGGCGGACGCCCTCGGTGCCGCCAACGTGCGCGCGCTGCGCAGTGCGCAGCGCACGATGGCACTGAGGGCGATCCGGGCGTACCGGACGGTGTCCTCGGCGGCGGCATTTGCGCTCGCCGGCTCCCTTCCCTGGGAACTGGAGGCAAGAGTTCTCGCCGCCGTGTACGAATTCACGGCGGCGAGGAAACGTAATGGTCAGCCTCTGACTCCCAGGGAGATAGAGTATAAGAGACGGGAGTTGCGGGAGGGAGCGGTAGAGCGGTGGATGCAGGACCTGGCGGACGCGCGCTACGGAACGTACACCGTCAACGCCGTCCGCCCGGTCCTGCGAGAGTGGCTTG
>JACEII010000710.1:3199-14930 GCA_014332785.1 Antheraea mylitta
AGCTTTAGTGAATAACTACCTTCGTTTTTGAATTACATTTTTAACTCGGTTCCCTTCGTTTATGACACTATCTGGCACAGACAGCGCACACTCTGTATCTACAATCTACATGACATTGGAGGAATTTTGTATTGCTTACACATGGTGCCATAAATTAATAAAGAAGAAGAAGAAGTAAATCTTTTTTTTTTTTCATGAAACACAATGCAATCTTAATGCATACTAGCGAGCAGCTCCAGTTTCACATGTGTGCAATGTATTAATGTAATGTCATCAGTTTTTGCACAATTTAAATACATAATAATGAACGTCCAGTACTCAAAATTCTAACGTAATAAATCAAAATCACTTTATTCAATTTAGGCCCTAAGGAGGCACTTATGAACATCAAAACTACCACCAAATAGGAATACAAATTGTTTTCTTTACATGTGGTCCAATGAACCCGTGAAGATCTGTCAGGTCAATAGCATAGTGAGTAAAAAAGTGTCTCCACTTGTTAACACTCAGGTATAATTGTATGTATTCGTTGTTTTTTTTCTCTAAGTGATAAAAACTGTATCGAGTATTGTAATAAAGATTGTGGTAGTAGGTAGTTTAGTTTTGCTGAGTTGACAGATACGCAACATGTTTGAGTTTGCGAGGTACATATATGTGTGTTTCTCACTAATTTGTATACATACAATTATGTGGTGGTATTGTAGTTGGTAGAGCCCCGCTGAAGCTATTTTTGGTTTCAGCATGAATGGGTCGGCTCCTCCGGGGTAGTACCACCCCTCTCACAGATAACCGACGTGAAATAACAGTGCTTGCATTGTTGCGTTTCGTTCGGTCAGTGAGAGTGCCGGAGTACCAAGTCACTTCCTCTTTCCTTCTTTCCCTTTCCTTCCCCTTCCCCTTCTCCCATATACAGGCTGGCAACGTACTTTCGACGTCCCTGATGTCGCTAGTGTCTATAGACGGTGGTGATCACTTAACATCACGTGACCCACCAGTTCGTTTGCCTCCTTTGATATAAAAAAAAAAATGTTAGCTAGTTTAAGATAAGGTACGCATTTTTGCATCCAATGTAACAATTCATTAATACGAACAGTACCATCTTCATATTTAAGACCAAAATCGACTAACCCTCTTCGAACTGACTACGCTATTGGGCTTGCAAGGCCTTTACAGCTTGCCGTGCGACTCCCACAGTTCGTCGGGGGGTTTAACACCCGCCCTTCTCTGAAGGTTCTTCCACCTTGCCCCTCAGGCCGCAGAAGAGACCCCTTAAGAGGGGCCGACACCTGACGGGTAAGCAGAGGATTACAGTTTCTGCTCCCCGGCCAACAGGTGTAAGGAGGCACCATGGGGTTTTAGTCCGTGCAAGTCGGACATTCGCGACCCTAGCTGTCCGACCAGGGTGGGCATCCGAAGGGATTTCCCCATGTCAAAAAAAGGCCTTTACAGCTTCACCGGACAAAACTCACCAATCCTTCTTCAGATAGCAGAGTCCTCTGTTGGCATAATATATAGCATCATCGTTGACCAACCCTATGGCTCGGTTGTAGCAGGATATTGCATCGTCCCATTTTCCCAACTTGACAAAAGTATTTCCCTGAAAAGTTATGTTTATTTTTTTTATTATTATAAGTTATACCCGCGACTTCGTCCGCGTGAAATCTTATGTAAAAAAACAGCAAATGTTAAAGTCATCTGAATGTATTAAACCCATATATGAAACATTATTTTTTATATACATATAGATGTGAGTTGAGTAAGAGACAATGAGAGAAGAGATTATAATAATAAGGCTTGAAACAGCCGTTATGATAGATTGAGACTCACAGAAAACCGACGTGAAGTAACAGTGCTTGCATTGTTGCGTTTCGTTCGGTTAGTGAGAACGCCAGAGACCCATCTCCCCTCCCCTTCCCTCTCCTCTCCCTTTCTCTTCATTTCCCCAGACACAGGCTGGCAACGCACTAGCGACTCCTCTGGGGTTGCTAGTGTCTATGAATGGTGGTTTTTGCTTAAAAACAAGAATAAAAAACTGAAACACAACCGGTAGGTAGGCCAGCATGACAGAGATGGTGTGTTTCACTTTGTTCAGTTGTTTTTGGATTGTACTATGCTTATCATCAGGCATAGTGCAGTGACTTTCCGAGCTAAAATAAAAAAAAAAAAAAACAAATTAACCAGAATGTTCACAACTGTAAAAATAGATATACATTCCAACTTACTACAATCTTATAAACCCTTAATTAGATTCGGAAAAACAATATATATAAAACTACTCACTCTCTCTTTCTCATATTGAGCTTCTTCTCTTAATTTCTCCTGCTTGGCATCTTGGCTCTTCTTACTATCCAATGACGTAGGTCCTACTTCTGCCATGTCTACGTCTTCACATGCTTTATCCTGTGTTACAAAAAATACTTATGTTCATATATTTATCACACTTAATTAGGATCGCACAAGAAGTTTCCTTCTTCCACTCTCCTCTATTCACTGTCAACCCAGTATTCATGACCTTCATAACATATTATCAATATTCCTATACCATCCAATTGTCCAACTAGTTCTTAAGTTTTCTGGTTTTATAGCTTTTACCTTCCTAATGACATGCCCATACCATGTCAACATATCTATACTAATAGTATTATAAAGAGGTAAAGTTTGTGAGTTTATGACATTGTAGGGGGTAATGTTAGTAACTACTGGTATGATTTGAAAAATTCTTTCAGTGTTATATAGCACATTTATTGAGGAAGGTTATAGGTTATATATCACCACGCTAAGACCAACAGGAGCGGAGCACCAATGAAAATGTTTCAGAATTGGGATAATTTTTCCTCTTGAGAGCTTCCGTTGTGTGTTAGCATTAGCCCAAAGTAACAATTACTACATGGACGAGGTCGTGGGCAGGGGATATTAGTTATAAATTTCTAAATCAAAGTTTTCATGGATCTTGGAATATCATGTAGTAAATTTTCTATTATATTCAGTGTAATATGGCTCCACATTTTGTATTGTTCGTGGAGATTTGCATAATATAATTCGGTAATTGTGCACAAGTGAAGTGAATGGGAAACAATACCACAGAGCATGGATTATAAACTGTCACAAAAACTCCATGGAAAGTTTTAATAAGATGGCCACCATCTTGTTTCATCCTTGAACTGACCCCAAGAAACTTGTACTATCATTACCGATTCAAAAAAACTTCTAAATCACAAGCAATCTTTTTTTTTTCTCTTTATCATTCTAGTTACACAACACATCCATCTTCACAAATAAAAAAAAAAAAAAAAAATTTTACATTTCTTCATAATGACAAGTTTCTAAATGCAAATTGTACTTCAAAAATAGACAAACATTTTGACTAGCAAGAAATCACAAACAGAGAGTTAAACAACAAATATATGTTACTTATTGGCCAATTATTAAACCATTTTAGCAAAATAAACTTACAGCATCAAACCTGTCCCATGCCTTGTAATCTGACGAGGAAATTCTTTTCTGTGCTTTCTTTTTATTGTGACCAGTTTTTTCTTTTCTCAATTTGCTCCGAACTGGGGGTAGATCCTAAACACAAAATTTGTTTACTACTTTTTGTTAATTTTCAAGTCATTCAGTTAACAGACATCCACGTAAAAGACATTTCTGATTATATTCCATTCTCAAGTATTATCTGCTACATAGATTTTTAAATGTTACGGAACAGAACCAAAATCTCTTATTTATTAAAGACAACTAAAAATGACAAACCTATTAGAACTTGGGAAATAAAATCAGAGACATCTGTGACTAGACATTCAAGTTATCGAATATTTTTTTTTAAATATGTTTTACAAAAACAGTAGTACCACAATTAGTCAAAAAGCTCAACAACTCAAAAGAATGCTATACTGCCTTCACTTTACACTTTAATACCTCCATTTTGTAACCTAAGTCATAACAATTTGAAAAGTATTTAACCTACATAATTTTTAGATACACACTTTATCCAGCAATATATAGGTCAGAAAAAATAATAAAGAATGCACTAAGAACATTGCTGACAATATGTACATACTTTCTTTAAAGTTATTTTAAGCACTAACTTAACAAGAAAAGTTAGGTGGAATAGAATGGAAATATCTGAAAGGTGAACCTACAAAAACTTTTCTTAGTCAAAACTATTCAGAGATTAAAACCTACATAAATATTTTTTTTTAGATTTCGAGATCTTAGACTTAGTGAGGTTCTACTGTTCTAGATAAATAGAAGAACAGAAAGTGCTTTGGAAAATGTAGTACAATTCTTTAAAATAAATATTTACTAGATCTAAAAAACACATTTATACTCAAAAATAATTCTCATGCATATTCATAATACAATTACGTATTTAGCAGGAGTTTTTGGCGGAATTTCAGTCTCTCATGTAGTGGATTTTACATTTTATTCATAATCTTGTGATACTTGACTCTATATTGTATTAAATAGGTGGCGTTTTATGTAATATTGTTAGTTTATTGTGCATAAATGAAGTGAATGGAAAATAATATCACGGAGCATGAAATTCTGAGATGCCACAAAAACTCCCTAGAAGGTTCTAACAAGGTATCCACCATCTTGTTACAATATTGATTCACACGACGCTTGATATTGAAATGATCGTATGATGCTTGTAATATTATTGACTACGTGACAATGGCAGAATAATCTGAAAGATTGATTGCCAAAAATAAAGTAAAAAAAAGAAGTATTTTGCAATATTACATTTTACCAAAAGAATACAGAATAGTGTAATATTAAGGTATATTTAGCCTGGAAGTTTTTTTTAAGATCTGAAGGCAACAGGTATCCTGTCCACCTGATGGTCATCACAATACATAAATAACTGAATGAAGGCCACAGAACAGTCATAATTAGTAACTACACCTTATAAATTAGTTGAAACACATCATGTACTTGTGTTAGTTACCAACTAAACTCTTGGATTTGGATGTAATGTGAGAAGTACGGCTTGGAGGCAAAAAACTTATAAAAACACCAAGTCAAATACAGGTGCAACAGACTAACTATATTTTACATAAAATATACAAAAACATACTAAGAAAATCCATAACATATCTTCATGCATCTCTTATAACTGGCCAGAAAATTACAAATACTAATATAAACTACAACACAGACAACCAAAATAATGAATTCGTTTGAGACAGTATCTTCAACAATATTGCTTAAATGTCTTTTTTATCGATTACAAGTAACCCAGATACTTCAATTTTGGAATCAAATCTATGCTTTCTTTTCTCGAACTGACTACACTATTGACCTAGTAAGGTCTTAACAGCTTCATCAGACTACATCAAATCTATGCTTCTTTTAAGTATTTGTTAGATTTCTTAACAATTTAAAAATCACAGTCAAGGGTAAAGTTTTCACATGTGTTTGAAATATAAATTAAAAATGTTTATACTTTTAATAAATCAGGGAAACTGTTATCTTAAGTAGCCATAGCAATCTGAACAACTTATTACATTGTTCGTATAGAACACGATCCCAAGATCAATCAAAGGTAAATTGTTACTGAAGTACAAAATGGTACATGCTATGCCACTCATTCACAAAACTGGAGAAATACAAGACACACTTTATGCTTGTGTAATGTATTTTTACTGTGGAAATCAGTGTACTGGTGATATTTTCACAGTAAAATCCTGCATTAACTGTACAACCCTTCTTCAGGTTCTACATTAACCTATAGGCTCCATAGATCATAGATTTTACTAGATATATATCACCTTTATAAGGTTGATATAATAATGCTTAAGGTAAAATACCATTTCAAATGAATTTTATCGTGTTTCTTCTAAATGGGTGTGTTTATAAGAATCTACCAGAACTTTCGAATACCTACACCACAGTATATGTTTACAAAAGACGCGACGGTATGTTGTAAAGAAAAGCCCCAGTAAACTTCAGAAATAAAAATAACAAATAGGCGAGATTCTATCAACTTTTCATATAATACTACGATAACAACGTTGAATATCGCTAAACCTGTTCAAATTGACCGTTCAGAGCCGCTTCTTTTCTCTTCATTTCCAATTCCCAGTTTTGCAGGTCCGTCATATACGTGTGTACGGTTTTAGAGTTGTTACGGGCCTGTTTTTGTATTTTATATATTTTATCCATTATCGGAGATTGGTTAACACAAACGTATACCTTTTTCTGTTGTCTGTTTGATCGATAGTTTTGTTTTTCGAACTCCTTTATTTCCGTGTCACTATAAAACCACCACTGTCGAAACGTCAAAAATTGTAGAGATGTGTAACACTGCGCTGCGCCGCGCAACTGCGCCAACTTTATATAAGGTACTCTGTGGCGCCAACTCAGTTCACTGCGCTGGATGTGTTAACTCACTTTTTCAAAATGAGTTGGCGCACAGCGCAGGGCCGCGAAATTCGAATATAATTTTTATAAACAGCGACTCTGTGAAATGTAAAGTATTTTTATTTTCTAGATTTGAATATACTTTTTCTTCTCGATCTTTAATGTATGGCACCGTGTGTAAACAATACACAATTCCACGAATGTCATGTAGATACAGAATGAGCGCTGTCTGTGGCAGATAGTGTCATAAACGAAGAACGTTGATTAAAAATGAAATTCGAAAACAAAGATATTTAATTTGTGTTCAGACGGAGTTATTGTCTGTTTCTCATAAATATACAAATAGCCAACCTGAAATACATATCGATTAAAAAATAGACAATCTGATTAAAGTCGATTTTGTTAATTTTAATAAATAATGACAAGACATGTAAAATAAAAGGGTTATTATTCACTAAAGACACGCAAGGGTTAGTAGGACGGAGAATATAAGGAAGGAAGACATCAAAAAAGAAAGAATCTGTTTCTCGAACATGATCTGGAGAATCGTCGCCTAGGCCCTATTTGCAGAGAGAATGGTCTCTAATCCTTAATTTAACAAATGAACTGGTGTAATGAATGACCTAGACAAAGACAACAGATCAAGGAAGTAACGGCCTTACTTTGACATGGGCACTTAAAAAATCATGGGTTTTTGGGGAACTTCATTTTGGATAGAATCGTAAGATTTGTCCTTATATTTTCTGGAAATATTCCAATCGTTTTGCAATACTTCTAATAATCTAAGTTTTAGCTAGAGAATAGATATTTTGTATATTGTCTATAATAATTGAAGGAACCAGATTGGACTGCATTCTTTGCGCAAGAATCCACTGATTCGTTCCCAGAGATACCATGGCATGGCATGGCATGGAAACCAAGCAGTGTTTTGGCCATAAGGTTTTATTTTGACAGGGTCCGAGTTGACAACTATGTGTAAAACAAATGATGGAATATGCTTAGTACGGTAAAGCTGTAAAGACCCATCAGGCCAATAGTGTAGCCAGTTTGAAAAAAAAAGAATATGTTTACGTTCGGAAATCAAAACGAATGAACTATAATCGATTCTGCGGGGACTAGTTGAAAGAAAAACATGGTTGATTTATTTTAATTTGTTATTGTGTTTACTGTACAACAGTGTTGTTATTTTGTGTTTTAAAGTGAAGTGAAGTAACAAAGGCAAAAATTCATTGAAATACATCATTTATTTTTTCGAAGTGACTACGCTATTAACCCAGCAAGGTCTTAACAGCTTCACCGGACTACCGCATCATTTATGGGTATGCCCTACAACACAATAACACACAATATTTGAATGAACACAGTCAATCATCACCGATATTATTCATTCTTTTACTCACTAGATAAGCGAACAATGAGTCAACGCAGTTTGTGCTGAGTAGCTGTGAGGACGGCGTGCAGATGACGCGCATTGCGTTACTTATTCGGCTTGTTTTCATTTTATTGTTATTTCGCCATGGCGCAATTTTGAGTTAGCGCAATGAGCCGGCGCAGTTCACTGCGCCTGAGTTACTGAGTTAGCGCAAGGATTTTTACTGAGTTACCCATGTCTAAAAAATTGATCTAGGGAGTTGACACAACGAAACGTATATAATATATAGGTTATAATCGATTAATCAACAAATCTTGTTATGGTTCTTGTAGTATGTATGTACATTTCATAAATTGATCTAATATTTATGAAAATATTATGGCATAATCTCAAATATAAAATTATGATTATATAATTATAAAGTTAATCTTAGTATATAGGTAGAATCGGGGACGACAAATCGATCTAGCTAGATTTTATTCATAGAAAACTTTTTAAACTGAGATTTCAGGCAATGAAAACTAGCAAGAATATGACGGTAAATTTTACTACCTCTGTCAAACCAAAAATAGTTCAGATGGATATTGGTTGCTTCGAAAATCCGTCTAACCCCAGTTGAAATCCGAGTGTATATACATATATTTTTTTAAAGGATAATTATGTAAGGCAAACCTAACAATTTACTTTAATTAAATAGATAATTTTATTATTATAATTATAAGAGAGATATCTTTTTAAATATGGTTTTTAGTGAAAAAATGCTAATTTTAAGGGCTAACTTAACAGTTTATTTTAATTTAAAAATGATTTTTAAAGAACCGAGTTAGACTCGGTCGCACGGGTACTTCGTATTATGTAATAATGAAATTCATTTATTGAGGTCAAGGTCCCCTTCCGGCTTTGAGAAGGCAGTAGAGTTTCTTCAGGACTTCAGGAATAAAACTTCAGTGGCAGAAACTTTAGTGGACTGTATATTTTATAAGGAATACTTTACAATTCTTTAATCATGTTGCGAAAGCCGGCGGTTACATTTTTTTTTTCTCGAACTGACTACGCTATTGACCTAGCAAGGTCTTAACAGCTTCACCGGACTACTAAGGCGAGCGCTTAAGGCATTCAGCCGATTTATATTGGCAACCAGCTCAACGGCACGGCACACCTCGGCTTGGCTGTTGCCCGTTGCATGCAAAATCGCGACCTATCTTAGCTGACTATTCATATATGTTTCAGTTGTTGAAACGTATATGAGTACCATGCATATCCGCCTCAACAACTCCTCCATATATTTTTGTCGGAAAAATTGAGAGTTTTTCAGTTCGATAAGGGAAAAATTTTAACAAAAATAACCCTTCCACCAAGATGTGTAGCGTGTAGGCGTGCACGTGTGTGGAGGTGATCGTGTAGTGTTGTATCAGTGATGTATGGGTGTGTCACCGTATCGCACAAGCAACGCACTCAAGGGCTCCCTACCGAGGGATCGAACCTAGGCTTGAGCCGCTGCCGTGGGAGGCCTAATCGGGTGTGCGGGAGCGAAATTAACCCCCAGACCGCGGCGGCGCGATATGTGGTTACGCGGGCGTGGGCGTGAGCATGCTCTGTTACGAGGGACAGGCTGGTACTGATCGTTCTGTTATGAGGATTTGGCCAAAGGCCGTTTTAAAAAAAGAATTAAGTATGAAGAAACTTATATTTTAATAAAAGGCTTGATTTTAAAAGGGCAAGTGTCACGCGCGGATGATTGAATTGAACTGACTTATAATTATAACAGGATTCAAAAGTGCTGAGCTAGGATAGGGATGGTAAGCGCTATTATATGCATGTTATGTATATAACAGCCCCCAGGGATAGGAATAAACTTACCCCAGACGGGTTAAGTTTATGTAAGGGAGGTACGGATTCTGGGCGCTGGTGATATGGGAAAAACATCAGCGACTTCTGATAGTTCCTCAGGTTTATCAATTTCTAGTTTAGCTCTGCGTTTATTTAGAAAACGGTGACAAATACCCGATTTTACAAGTTTATAAAATAAGAACAAAATTAAAACTAAAATAATAATTGAGATTACAATTGTGGTATAGGAATAATACTGGCCATATACAACAATATGGGGTTTTTCATTAATTTTATCGAGATCATTAATAATATGTTTTGTCTCAGAGTACTGTGTCGACATGATAGAGTCAAGGTCAATATAAGTTAAGTTGAGAATAGGAATATACGGTTTGGTCTTCATTAATGTTTCAGAATTACAGCAGGAGTCGTTAATAATATTAAAGTCAATTTGGATTGGTTGATATTTGATTATTTTTGAGTATGTTGGTATTAACCTTGAATCTTTATAATAAGCTATACAATTCAAAGGTAAGTTCAATTTACCTGTTCCTGACACTATAATTTCAGTAGAGGGTGATTCTTTACAATCTATCAATAATTTGGAAGGAGTTGTTATTACATAAATCCATTGATTATTTGATAATGGCTGCCAAATATCTAAATGGCCTTTAAGAAATTTGGTTTTACAAATTTTAGGCACGGAACTTAATGCTGTAGAAATCATTTCCGATTCGCAGATCGGGCTTGTTGAACTGGAATACATTTCTATATTATTACAAATATAATTTAAATTATGTATTATTTTACAATTACTTAAACTTTCTAACTTACAATAAAACGACCTATTTCTAGTTACAGCAATATACTTAGTTGACCGAATTATAGTAGTAAATGTGTCGTTAATTACAGTAACAGGGTAAGGGATATTGTGGTAAATATAATAGTCCTTTGAGTTAACAAGTGGCACCTTTAAAACAAATACTATTTTACTATTATTATAAAAAGAAGCAATTTCGGAAACGTTCATTAATGTGTAGATGTTTTCTAATGATAAGCTTACAGGAAATTGATGGTAGTCGGCTAGGAATCTATAATTTTCGACAAGTTCTATAAATAGCTGTTTTGGGGTTATTATTGAAGGGTATAAAATATTTGTTTTACTGAACATGATGCCATTTATTAAATCTTCTAATCTGAAGGAAAGTACCAGTAGGCTGCTTTCTAAAATATTAATAATTTCATTAATTTTTGATCTCAATAACAACTTGTCATTCAACATCGTGAGGTTTTGTTGAGAGAGAGTTAAAGTATCAATAGCGCTATTTAACTGTTGCTCATTAACACTAATTTGGTTTAAGCTATTTTTTAAAGTTGATAGGGTTGAAGTTGTGACAAGAATATTTTGTTTTACTAATTTAGATAATTTTGTTTGGTCCTTTTCAATGAGTTCAATAGCGTTACTATACTGGATAGCGTCATTCTCATCCATAGTGCCGAATACATGTTTGAACATAGTACCAATTCCACTAAACCAGGCCGATCTCTTTGTTCTAGATTCAATAAGATGTGATATTGAATCGTAGTCACGTATAATGTCGTTGTATCTGATTGATAACGGCTGGTGTAAATTAAGACATTCGATATCAGAGTACAGGCCACTTTGTCTACATAGGAACTTTGAGCTGCCTATTACACCGTTCAGATTTTCAATGTGCGGTTGTATGTAAGAAACGTCTACAGGAATTATTACACTAAGGTGACCATCTACCACCTTGAGTGATCCGACAGGGTCAAAATATATACCTGATGGATTCATGGACGTTTCGATGATTGCCCCCTGTGCAGACGATAGGGAACTGCAAGGAATAATTATTGACATAAGGATTTTTATTATATATATTCATATAATTCTAACTAAATATACCTACCTAAGTTTAATGTAACGTGTATATTTTTAATTATAATAAAGTTTTAGTTGAAGTATGTGTACTATTATAGATATTAAAATATGTTTGAAACATAAGATAACTACAATACATCTGAATATAATTAAGGATCGCGACGGCGGGCTAATTTTACTTCATCGTAGTGATGTACCACATGTCGCCTGTTTATTAATAATGTTAAGCTGTTTCTGCCATTTACTTTGATGACCTTGTATGG
>JACEII010000711.1:8514-23423 GCA_014332785.1 Antheraea mylitta
GGTACTGATCGTTCGCTGACGTGATTGAATCAGGAGGGTCGGTAAAAATGTGTCGCGGACGTCTTTTATAACGCGCAGCGTTAGGTACGGGTTCATAGTTTGCGGCGGATACCACTAACGGACTGGGATGATTCGCGGCTTTTTCAAAATAGCTAATCGTAAGTGATTTTACGTACGCCCAGATAGAAGGGATCTCTAGGTCTCTATGGAGATCGACTCTCCGAATGTACCACGGAGCACCGGTCACTTTACGTAAAACACGATTTTGGAGAACCTGCAGCTTATGAAAGTTATCTTTGGACATATGCGCAAAAACGGGGCAGCTATATGTCATTACGGGACGGATACACGTCTTATACAAAGTGAGCTTGTGTCTGAGGGACATCTTACTCTTATGACAAAGCAACGGATGGAGGCGACCCAAGATCATAGCGGCTTTGTTTCGCACTCTGTCTATATGTGAATTGAACTTTAAATGTTTATCTAATGTGACACCGAGATATTTGACCTCTTCGGCCCAAGGGATATCGATTCCGTACAGCCTGATGGGCTCAAATTTATTAACGCGTTTCGAGGGATCGAAGAGTATTGCGGCACTCTTATCGGGATTAACTTCTATGCGCCATCGACGAAACCATTCACCGAGAGTATGAACGGCTTTTTCAATGCGCTTCCTAAGAAAGTCCGACCGCCAGCCGGAAGTGTAAATAACGGTATCGTCAGCGTAACAACCTACCTCGACCCCCCGAGACCGAGGTAGGTCACTGATGAACAGATTGAACAGCGAGGGCGCGAGTATGGAGCCCTGTGGCACACCTGAGCGTATCGGGTGGGGCAGAGATAGTTCACCATCCACTCTGAAGCGGAATGTCCTATCAGTGAGATAATCGCGGATAATATGAATTAACCTATCGGGTACGCGAGATTTACATAATTTATGGATAAGCCCTCCGTGCCAGACCTTATCGAAGGCCTTGGCGATATCGAAGAAGACTGCAATTGTGCGTTTCGGTTTACGTTTCGGATCGGCGTTAAATTTAGAGAAAATGTACTCCGTGAGGCGGTGTACTTGATTCGTGCAAGAGTGTTCGGCGCGAAATCCGAACTGCTCAGGTGGTATTAATTTTAAATCTGTAATCGAGAACTGAAGACGGTTCAGAAGGAGCCGCTCGTAAAGTTTTCCTAAGGTATCTAACAGACTAATGGGGCGATAGCTAACGGGAAGCGTAGCTTTCTTGCCGGGCTTGTGAATACCTATCACTACGGCCTTTTTCCAGACGGCTGGAAAGTGACCCTGGGACATGGCCGCATTGAAGACGCAGACCAATAGAGCTATGATGCGATCAGGAAGGAGTTTCAGAACCTCGTTCCTGATCCCATCGGGACCTGGGGACTTCCTAGGCTTGAGACGCTTGATGGCGGCCGAAACTTCGTCAAACGTTATCGAGGTTAGGGTATCCGCCGGAGGAGACGCGAGTGCATGCTCTACGGCTGTTTCGATAGACTCTATGATGGAAGGGTCAGTGTTATCAGTGTTTGGCGAACACTGTTTCTCTAAACTTGAGGCAAGGCATTCCGCTTTATCTATGCTATCGAACGCGGGAGGCAACCCGGGGCCTCTGTCGAGAGGAGGCATTGGAGTGACCATATCTGATTTGAGAGTTCGCGCTAGAGTCCAGTACGACAGGTGATACGGCTGGAGACCCTCCAGGAGTCTGTCCCACCTGTCGCCCCGGATCTCAGAAATACGAGACTTGACTGTTTTTCGTAACAGACGTAAACGATCGCGATTCTGTACAGACGGGTAAGCGTCGTAAGCTCGAGTCGCAGCGTTCTTTTCCGTGATCAATGCTCTCACGTCGTCAGGGAGTATAAAACGGCGATCGTTCGCCGCTTGTACCTCTTTCGAGGTCACCCTGATGGCGGTCTGGAGATAATCAACCAGGGAATCGATGGCCGAATCCGCGTCGGCTTTAGACACCAACACGTCCGGAATCCTATCTAAACTACTAGACGACGGATTTTCTTTAAAATATTGCACGAATTTCACGTAATCAGCCACCCTAACCGACGGCGGGGTGAAGTCTGAATTGTGACCTAACTGTAATACAACCGGTTGATGATCTGAATCAAGTTCGTGTACGACTTGTATGAGTCGTACAGGAAGCGTGATATTTTTTAGGAGAGCTATATCTAATACTGTGGGTCGGCAATGATCTTGATAGTGCGTGGGTTCTAGAGGGGCTATGACGTCAAAAGCGAGAACCCTACCTAGTTCGTCGAGTATTCTTCCGTTACGAGAGGTACACGGACTATTCCAGATAACGTTCCCGCTATTGAGGTCCCCCGCTATAATAACTGAATCTCCTAGATTAAGTAGCGCCTGCAAATCGGATCTTAGCAATTCTTTGTTTGGTGGCAAATACGCGGAAACTAAAATAATATTCGAGTGACCGGTCATACCCAATTTACACACTGACACTTCCATATTGGTTAGCGCGGGCGGATCTAACGGCATGCAGTACAACGAACGCCTAAAATAGATTAACGTGCCACCCCCACGGGTGACACGGTCGTTCCTGACTATACAGTAATTCGCGATTCTCGGATTACGCATACTCGGTTTTAACATCGTTTCCTGGATGAGGAAAACGTCAATCTGTCTATAGCGCAAAAAGTCTGCTACTAGATCGCGCTGTGACCGAAGGGATCTCGCATTGAAAAACGAGAGACATAGACCGCGTGGTTTTACTTTATTAAGACTCGTGAATTTGAATACTTATTTAAAAGAGGGTGACCGGGCGATGCGCTGAATGGTGGCTCCGATAGCCGGGAAGCGCGCTAGAGCAGTGAGGAGACCTAGCTCCTCTTCTACCTCGACGATGGCGTAGAAGGCGAGGACCTCCTTCATGTCGTGTTCACGGAGTAAATGCTTCATCCAGTCGAATTTACCCGACAGAGAGGATGATGAAGCATACGCCGCCTGTGGCAGCGGAGCCTGAGGCTTAGAAGAAGCCTGAGGTTGAGGTCGGGGTGCCCAGGGGGCCATAGGGACCCGCCCGGGTTGAGCCGCGCGCGGCACAGAGGGTGGCGAGCGCGGTGAGGTCGTGGGCGCGGGCGCTACCGGGGCCCGGGAGGCGCCCGGCAGACCCGGGAAGGCCTCCACGGACATGAGAGGTGGAGGCGCAGGGCGGGCGGCGGCTACAGATGCCCTTGGCGCCTGCCTCGCCTGACGGAGACGTTGCGTGCGAGGCGCGCGGGGGCAGCCGCGATAGTTCGCGGGGTGGCCCGCGTTACCGCACAGCACACAACTGGGAGGTTCCTGAGTGCCAAGAGTGCGCGCGCACTCCTTCGTGGCGTGGTCTCCCAGGCACTTGACGCACCTGGGGCGGAGGTGACAATTCCTCGCCGAGTGACCATAACACTGACAGTTATGGCACTGCGACGGGGTATGTGTCTTGCGTGGGGGCTCGACGGTGATACCGTTAAGTTCACACACAGAAGTGAGGTTAAAAATGGCCTTGCCCTCCTGAGTGCGGTCGAGGAGGACTAAAACCATATTATAAGGGGTACGAGTGCGTGGATGGTACATCCGGTGTACCTCTCGCACTGGAAAATTTTTCTCCTTAAGGGAGACGGTGACGTCTTCAACTGAGATTTCAGCCGGGACGCGACGAAGCACTACACGCAGGAGGCGTTCCTCCTCGAGAGCAAAGGTAAAGTAGGCTAACTTTGCTTCCCGGAGGAATTTAGTCAGGTCGCGAAAGTCTTTGATCGTAGGGACCTTAACTTGAATACCCGCCGAGGTGTTGAGGGCAGACGTATAGTTAATTTTAAGTATTTTTAACCTATTCGAGATGGACGTCCACTGGGACTTGTCCTGAATAGTAACCGGAGGCGGAGGGCGGGGCTTTTTAGTCGCTACTACGGAGTCCGTAACGTCGACTTGAGAGAGCGAGGCAGAGTTAGCTCTGCTTGAGTGCGGTTTAACGGCTACCGATGTAACCGTGACGGGCGCCCGAGCGCCATCTATGTTACGTACTAATTTCTCGGCTGGGCATCTGGTACCCGAGTCCGAGTCGGACGAACGTGACGCGGGGCGAGACGGTTGTTTGCGCTTTTGGTGCGAAACAACTTTGAAATCGTCGTTATTATTGTCCAGCGCTGAAGACGCGGTATTCGCAGACGTGGACGACGCGGCGGGTATGCGTATATCTAGCTCCATTTCGGAGCCGGCCTCCGAGCTGGAGCTCGGTAACGGAGCTCTATCCGCCGGGTTCAACGATAACGTCGTTGAATCTAAAAGCGCGAACATATTTGTTGTTGCTACGCGGGGCACATACTGAGCGTCCTCCGAGGACGGGAGACAATGGCGCGCGAGAATGGCGTCGACGACGCTTTCGTCGACTCCATTCGCGAGAAAATCATCGCGAAGACCTAATACAAAGGCAGTATTCTGGGCCATTTTCTGGCTTGAGGGGGACGCGAACCAACCTCCCTGCCTTAAGGGCAGGGGGGCATACTAAACGAAAAGCTACTGAACTATCCCGAGTCTGGATCAAGAGCGCTGTTTAAAACTAAGCAAAATAGGCGAAAAGATGCAAATAAATACGTGAGCGAGACAGAGGAAAAATAATATAAGGCTATACAAATAAACAGACAATAAGAAGTAATAAATGTATAAAGAAATGACTGAAGTATTAAAGAAATACGTAAACAAATAGATAAATAAATTAGCAAACAAATAAATATACCAAGAAATAAATAAAGCAATAAATAAACAGTATGGAAAGGTCTCACTCAATTCCAGGAAACACAATGCAGGTGTTGCACAGATGTACCGAACGGAACAATGAAAACGAACACTCACAAAGCAATAACTGACGTCACTAACTCGCGAGTATCGAAATCTATGCGCTCGACCGAAGCGACTGCTCGGTTTGGCCGCCGAATCGGAACTCCGAATTTCTGTGGTGTCTCATTCATTCTCCGTCGTATTACTTCTCATCCACTTCACTTGTGCACAATAACCGGACTACAATACGTAAAATACCACCAATATTAAAAAAATGTAAAGTCGAATAACACAATATTAACTAGCTTCTGCCCGCGACTCCGTTCGCGTGGAATAGGTATAGTCCAACTAACGCTAACACGTAGCGGAAGCTCTCAAGAGGAAATAAACGATTTTGAAACATTCTTCATTGGTGCTCCGCTCCTATAGGTCTTAGCGTGATGATATACGAGCATAGCTTATAACCTTCCTCGGTAAATGAGCTTTATAAGACTGAAGGAATTTTTCAAATCGGACCAGTAGTTCTTCAGGTTACCCCCTACAACGTCACAAACTCACAAACTTTACCTTTTTATAATATTAGTATAGATAGATATTATAATCCACTACATGACAGACTAGGATTCAGCCAAAAACCCCCATTATTATTATTATCTCGTTTTACAAACCGGATATATTATTTTTAATTATTAATTCTTTATTTAGAACAATGCCGAAAGTAGCCACGTACTATTTTTCCATAAAGGCGCTCGGTGAGGGCCAGCGAATGCTGCTCGCCTACGGTGGACAGGAATTCGAAAATAAGCGCATAACTTGGGAGGAATGGCCAGAGATCAAATCCATTAAGTATTCCATTGATCCTGTGTTATTTCATAAATTAAAAAAAAGTACATTGGATAACAAAATTTGAAAAACTCTACTCTAAAATGCGCTAGACCGTCCATGACCATGTTTAGATAACTACCTACTTTTGTATAGTAAATTGCTAATATCTGTCTCACTATACATGTCTATAAGATTTTCAAGAGTTCCCTGCTGTATCTAAGTAATCCAATAAATGCTCTCTCCATAAAAAAAATGTTCAAACCGGTTTATATCTGACGATGTTTGGTGGAACTAGAAAAAAATGCAGCCGAATTAAGAACAACCCTGTATCTGAAGTCGGTTATAATGAAGACAAAAGTTTAAATAGTTTTTGTCTTAAATTAAGTTCTTACTTAATCCCTCGGCTATTTTTTTCAGATCCAGATATCAAAAAGCGGATCGTGTTTTAAAATATCTAGGCAGTTAAAAAAAATATAAATGTACATTACATAATTTGTTGTTGTTCAAGTTTTTCAAATATTGTAATAAATACGTTTTTTTTTAATTATGCGGGGTTATTACAAAAAAGTTAAATACGTATTGAATACTAACTTTAAAAAGGTTTCGTATAAAATGTATCGCGCTCGCTGAATCTTCGTCATCCTGCTTTTTTGTCTCGCTTTGGTTAGGTACGGTTAGACTTATGAAAAAGGATTACGTGAACTTGCCTCGGGCGAGCACGGTGCGTTTAATACGAAACCTTTTCAAAGCAAGTTTTCAATACGTATTTAACTTTTTGGTAATAACGGTGTACTGTCAAATATCTGTTGACCAGTGTATCTCAAAGTCTACTACTGTTTCTATGGAATTTAAACTCGTAATGGTTTTAGATATCCCAGAGATTAAGGTGTAAATAATAAATAGACAATTGTAAAAATATATATACTATCACAGATAAGACGGGTGACGATGCGGAAACATATTTCAACCGAATATTAAAAGATTGTTCATCGGCCTTGAGCTTGAATGACTTGCATTATAGTTAGATAACGCGATTGTTAATATCTTGACGTTTTTCATCGTATGTTCGACGAATGAATCGCTTTTTTATGTACTTGTAAAATAATTACTGAATCACGCCATCTGTTGGCTGTTGGAAGAGATATATTGACCGTAACGTATAGTCCGCGAGAAACTTTATGACCGCTATGAACATAGGTACGCATAGCACAAATTTAGGCATAAATACGTATTTGACCTTTTGGCGGGATCTTTGAATGTCATGTAGTGGGTTTTATATTTTATCCACAATCTTGTGTTATTTAACTCTTTATTTTGTAATATTGGTAGTGTTTACGTAATATAGTTCAGTTATTGTGCACAAGTGAAGTGGATAGGAAATACCATGTAGTATGGATTCTGGGATACCACAAAAACTCCCTGGAAAGTTTTAAGAAGAGGCTCCGTTTTTTCAGGACATGGAAATTATTACAAGAATCTTGTAATATTATTACTTATTACATACTGGATAATGGCAGTAAAACCCAAGAAGAGTGGTTGCCTAAAAAAAAATGTATGACATTATATGCATAATATTGAGACAACATAATGGATAAATAAATGCCAATTTTAGGTTTCTCTAATAATACTTTAACTTTAATTTGCGTTAAACTCTTGTATTTATTACGCGGAAGCCGGAACTTACAGCTATATTCAGAGCGGACTGAAAGACTGTTGAAGACCATAGGTTTTTTCATCCGTAATATTTGAATGTAGAATTTATTTGTACAAATCAAAATGGCCGAATTGGTCTCCTGTGGTCTATTGCATTTCTTATGTAGGAAATAAAGAATTGTGGTAACTATCGACTTTGTGATCAACTAATGAATAACGAGCTGGTTTTGTAGTTTTGAAGTAGTTGTTACATATGTGTTTTACATTGAAAATAAATACAGACGAGATTATAATAGCATTTTCTATATAAATAGGCAGTGGGGAAACGGTTCACATAGTCTTCCTCCTCTGTCTCTCAGCCAATTTTTTTTATTCTTTTTTATTTGTAGATATAAACGAGCTTTAGTGTTACTGATAAAAAAAGGAAAAAGATTTTTTTCTCTATGACCAATTAGTCTCAGCGTGATATATATATATATCCTAAAGCCTTCCTCGATTAATAAGAATTTTTTAAATCGGACTAGCAATGACTGAGATTAGCGCGATCAAGCAAACAAACTCTTTAGCTTTATAATATTAGCATAGAAGTATAGATGTGGATTTTACGCGTTTCAGAGACTCCATTTGCTGAATTGTCAGTGTTGGAGATCGATGTCAAGCAGTACGCCCAGAGTACCGCTATCTGCTCGGCTGCAAGTACGGTCTCAATGGTGCAGACCTCGAGGAAGACTTCGAGATTGATCAGAACGTGGAGTTTCTTAACGATTTTCGTACAAGTTAGTATTTAGTTCATGATATTACTACCACCGTGAGTTAATTAAATACCTTGCCTAATCATAATTTATGCTGACGATATAGCTATAATTGTTGGTGGAGCTAACTGGTGTGAAGCTTGTTCCCGTGCTGATTTTACTCTTCATGTAGTTATAAATTGTCTATCTGTTAATCCATTAATATAGAATTTAAACAAAACTGGGTTTATTACATTTACTTTTTATCGTGGAGGAACCATTAAGATTATCCATCCCTCCGGGAGAAAGAGTGGGTTATGTCCAACTACCACGGACTAAAACACCACGAAATACGACCGCCGCTCTTAGTCTGTAGAACTTCATCGTGCCACCCCAGCGAATGTCCATCCACTAGTAGCACTGAAGAACCGGCCCCACCTTAATCAGGAGACCGTCGCGTACACACAGTCTATCTCCTCCGTCCACCGAATTTGTGCAATGGGAACATGGGCTTCTCGACCCATCTACGGTCCAGTGACTTTTTTGAAAGGTGACGAGCCTAATGCCGCCTCCTTTCGACCCTCTTCGCTGCCGAAGACGGCCGCTCCGAGGATCCTCCTCGCGACTGCTCTCCGCCACTTCCTTCAGCGAGACGACCTCCTATCAGAAGGAGGTGATAACATTCACGCCTGCGATTACATCTCAGCCTATCACACAATATACTCAGACTTTTTCATGTGAAACATCTATAGGCGCGAGTAAACCTAATTGTTGGCGTGGCGACGATGCGACGATGGCATGCACTAACGACTGTGCGTAAACTCTCTTGCTGCACTGAGCTCGCATACCTATACTGTAATTTGAGACTTTGAGAATCTGAACTTCGTTCGATTCGAACAATTTCGATTTTTCACATTTGTCAGGCGTCCCGTGACGGGTCAACTTTTTCTTTATAGGTTTTGGTGTTTGATCACAATCTCATGATGTTAAATGACGAAGCGGTCTACGATGGTAAACACGCAAATCTAGAAAGGGCTATTAAAGGCATTTGCTCAAACACACCAAGAGGGGCTTTGCGACAGATTTCCAACTTGAGGATGGTAGGTAATCAGGCGAACTTAGAAAAAGCACTCAAAAAACGGCTCAAATGTTAAAAAGACAGAATTAGAGGCTAATCCCTTTTTAGATATCAGATTTAATTACTAAGGTTACACATTAGACGTTCGACCTTTAAAAGTGCTCTTAGAATCAAATCCACCATTTTTTTGGTGTTCAATTAACTGCTAAACCTACATTGTACGCCTGTCATAGTATCAGCAGTCAAACAGTGTGGTAGGTAGCTATAGCCGACCGAATTGTAACTACCACACATATGTTGGTAAACCCATTGTAGTCACTCTCTTTCGGAATACGGCTTGTTAGAGGTTACAAGCCGGCATGATGAGTGCCGCCGATTGTTTGTCGAACGATCGTCGATGTTGTGTTTGTTTTTTTTTTTCTTCGAACTGACTACCCTATTGGCCTTGCAAGGCCTTTACAGCTTCACCGGACTACGATTGTCTTTGGATTATATCTACTGTATAGTTACTATGTCGAGTCAGTGTAAATAAATATATACTTTACCTTTCCGAGAGCAATATGACCATTATTCTTCTTCACAATTTCATTCAATTTCTCGGTAAAAAATTGGTATTTAAGTTCATGCAACTCGGCTAACTTAGTCGCTTTCACCGCTTCGTTTTCCTCGTAATGGTAAACATTAAGCTAAACATTATCAAACAATATGTGTTAAGTCTTTTATTACATAGATATTATATGTCCATAGTGTCGATATAATTAAGTTATTATTATACTTTGCTATAATTTAAATCACATATAAACATATGACCTTCAATTATATTTATTCTTGGAGTCCAGTACAGCGCACGTTACACGTGCATGTTTACAGTTAACAACATATTTTTGATTAATTTCACACGGACGAATGCACGGATAATAGTTCATCACTACATAGTGTAAAACAAAGTCCTGTATCACATCTGTCTATATGTCTGTTCGCGATAAGATCAAAAACTACAGAACGCATCTTCATGTCGTTTTCACTAATATATAAAATGATTCTTGGGCAAGGTTTAGGTATAGTTTGTCTTATTATCAGGGCGGGCTACATCTGCTGAACCCGCTAGCTTAAAATAAAACACCCAATTAGTTACTTATTTGCCCATAAAATTCTCTTTCAAATATTACTTGTAGTCGGGTGTAGCTGTTAAGACCTTGCTAGATCAATAGCGTAGTCATTACTAAGAAAAAAAAAACTGTTCAAATAGGTCCAGCCGTTTCGGAGATTACCCGAAACAATAAAAAAACAGACATATCAACAAAATTAAAAAAAAAATGTTGATAAATGTAGCATCACACATATATTTAATTACCAAAAAGTACTTATGTTAATATAAAATACACTTACTTTACTTTTATAATACGTAATACTCATCATCATCATTACCCTTATCCCACCTAAGTAGGGTCGGCACAACATGTTTTCTTTTCCACTCTCTCCTATCAAATGTCATCTCAGTATTCACACCTTTTACGCATATATCATTTTTCACACAATCCATCCACACCTTTTTCGGTCTTCCTCTACTCGTATATCCATCCACTATCATACTCAACACTTTTCTAGTCACATGGTTTTCATCTCTTCTCATGACATGCCCATACCATGCTAACCTATTACTTCTCAACTTCTCTGTCACCGGTGCTATTTTCAAACTTCCTCTGATATACTCATTCTTAATCTTATCCATTCTAGTCACACCACACATCCACCTTAACATTCGCATCTCTGCCACATGTAATTTCCTCTCATCCGTTTCTTTCGTAGCCCAGAACTCAGATGCATACAACATGACCGGTCTTATCATGGTTTTATAAACTTGCCCCTTGAGTTTCAAAGGCATTCGTGGGTCACAAGCTACCCCAGACACATTTCGCCATTTCATCCATCCTGCATTTATCCTGTTCCTCACATCCTTATCAATGCCAACGTCGTTTTGTATCATTGAACCGAGATACCGAAAATTGGAGCAAGCTTGTAAGGATACACCATTTAAGGCTATAGGAGAAAAACTAGATGTACCACCAAAGTCGCAAAACAAGTATTCAGTTTTTGTTCTACTAATTTTTAAACCGACATTCTCCAGGTTTTCTTGCCATTTTTCCAGCCTGCTCTGGACATCGTTAGCGTCCTCTCCGATAAGAACAATGTCGTCAGCAAACAGCATACACCAAGGTGTATCCTCCTGTATGTCTGATGTTAATGCATCCATAACAAGAAGAAATAAATAAGGGCTTAAAGCTGAACCCTGGTGTAAACCTACTGCCACATTGAAATCATTGGTAACTCCAGCTTCGGACCTAACTTGTGTTTTCGCTTGACCGTACATTCCACGAATAAGTTGTAGGTACTTCCCAGGCACTCTTTTCTTTTTCAAGGCCCACCACAAAACATCTCGAGGTACTCGATCATATGCCTTTTCCAGATCAACAAACACCATATGCAAGTTCTTATGTACACGTCTGTATTTTTCGCACAATTGCCGAAGTGCAAAAATGGCATCGGTTGTCGCTCGTCCAGGCATAAACCCAAATTGATTCTGCGTCACTTCAGTCTCATTTCTTATTCGTCTCACTATCACTCTTTCCCAAACCTTCATACTATGTGACATGAGCTTTATTCCTCGATAATTGTTACAGTCCTGCACATCACCCTTATTCTTAAAGATAGGTACTATTATGCTATAACACCACTCATTTGGGATCGCTTCTTCCTGTAACATCTTATTAAAAAATAAAGTCAGCCACATCCATCCATTTACTTTTAAAAACTTCCATACTTCAATAGGTATGCCATCTGGCCCTACGGATTTTCTGTTTTTCATACCATTCACAGCTTTTCTTACTTCTTCCTCGCTTATTTCTTGTACAACGCCTAAATTTAATGGTACAGACTCTAGCTCTCCAGTCCTGTCATTTTCTTCATTCATTAGTCTTTCAAAATATCTCTTCCAACGACACTTTATGTCTTCATCATCCGTCAAAACGTTTCCTCTATCATCTTTATACATTTAACATGTGTAACATCTCTTGTACTCTTCTCTCTCGCTTTTGCTAAACTACACAAGTATTTTTGTGTTTGTGAGCTCTGTAGTGATTGGTACAAATCATCTTGTACTTTGGCTCTAGAAATAGCTACCGCTCTTTTTGCATTTCTCTTACATTCTGTATACACTATTCTCTTATTTTCTTTAACAACGCTATTCTGATCTTCAATACATTTCCATTCCTTAAAAGCTATCTTTTTTTCTTTCACAGCCTTTTGTACCTCTTCATTCCACCACCAAGTGTCTTTATCTATCTTTTGCCTTCCTTTCGTTTCACCAAAGACATCTCTTGCCACATTCCTCATACATGTTGCCATTTCATTCCAACACTCATTAACTGTTTTCGTCTCCATCTTTTTCATTTCTATCATTTTATTTACAACTTTGGTCCTAAATTCCTTCGCATATTCATCTTTCTCCATAAGATACCATTTAATTCTGGGTGGAGGTTTGTAAATATTTCCGGTCAGTTTTAAATTTATTTCTAAATCTAATACTAATAAACGATGTTGAGTCGTTACTACCTCTCCAGGCAAAACCTTGCAATCTTTTACTATTTTAATATTGTTTCTGCGTAAAAGAAAATAATCGATTTGGGTAGTGTGATTACCACTATTGTAAGTGATAAGGTGCTGGTCTCTTTTCTGAAAAAAAAGTATTAACTGTTGCAAAATCGAAAGCAACTGCAGCTTGAATAAGGTTTTCACCTTCTTTGTTTTTATTCCCAAAACCCCAGCCTCCATGCACTCTCTCATAACCACCACTGTCTCTACCTACATGCCCATTAAAATCACCTCTGATATAAATATCCTCATTCTGTGAAATATTCATCATCACCCCATCAAAGTCTTCCCAAAACTTCTCTTTTACAGCCTCATTACATCCAGCTTGCGGCGCATACACACTTATTATATTTAACGTCGTTAGTTCTATCAATAATTTCACCAATAGTAATCTATCATTTACTCTTTTTACGTCCGTCACACATTTTTTAAACTTATTGTCTAATACAATTCCTACGCCATTCTTCTTACCGTTACTTCCGCAGTAGTAGAATTTATATCCAACACCAATCTCTCTCGCTTTTGTCCCTTTCCATTTAGTCTCTTGCAAACAAGCCACATTTATGCATCTTCTTTGTAAGACATCCGCTAATTCTCTTGCCTTTCCAGTCATTGTTCCGACATTCCAACTAGCAAATCTCAACCTTACATCCCGAATTCCTTTCTTACTTTGAGCCCAACCCTGAGATAACCCTAATCCCCTTTTTATACTTGTCATGTTGTGAAGTATGATTTGTCTTAATTTTACGATCGGCCGCCTGCCTGACACCAACCCTCCTTGGGATTAAAACATAATGCCCTAAATACAATTAATCATAGTACTAGCAAAATACATATTAAATTAAAAAAAATAGAACTAAAAAAAAAATACAGATATTAACTATATACGCAATAAAATTTAAGAGCTAGAACTACAATAATATAAAATGCAACTTCAATTCCACTATTGTCTTGGATTACTCCTAAGCAGTAAAAGCTTATCGCCGCAACAATCCTTGATCAATATGACGTTTTGCACTCCGTTCTGCTCCTTATAATATCTCGTTAGCATTATATTGGCATACTAGTGAATTTCTAAAGAATACAAGCTTATGGCCGTTAATAATCCTTGCTCATTATAACGATCTTTGTAATATCCAGTCAAGACTGTATGTCATACTAGTGGATTTCTAAGCTTATGGCCACAACAATCCTTGCTCGTTTTCTGCATTAGCGTACTCCGTACTGTTCCTTATAATATCTAGTCAATGTTGCGTTGGTATATTAGTACTTCTATTGTAAAATGTTACAATATTGTCGCTATTTTATTCCAAAAAAATATTTTACAAAATAATAAATTTATTTAGATGTTTTGAAGGCAAACGTCAAATAATAATAATACGTAATACTCATATATCACAAATCAAAAATTGGGAACAAAACTAACGTAGAATAAAGTTTTTGATGAGTTTTTGGTGGGATTACAGTCTGTCATGTAGTGGATTTTATATTTTATTCATAATCTTGTGTTACTTGGCTCTATATTGTGTCAAATTGGTGACATTTTATGTAATATGGTTCGTTTATTGTGCATAAATGAAAGGAATGAAAAATAATACCACGGAGCAAGAATTCTGTGGTCTTGAAAATTAAAAATATAAAAAATAGAGGATTTGGCGCTTATACCTTTACATTAATTCCTTCGACTGTCTTATTGGACGAATATTATTACTACTAAGGTTTTTGAATAGCAACACAAAATAAACTTTAGAAATGTTTGCGATATAAACGTAACACGTATAATTAAAAATTGTAAACAAAACTAACGTAAACTTTTTGAATAGGAACACAAAATAAACCATGAAAATATTTGCGATAGAATATTATCGCGTTACCATGGCAACGCATATAATACTGACATTAGCACGCAGCGGAAGCTTCCAAAACAGCCCGATTTTCAGACATCCTTCATCAGTGCTCAGCCCCTATTGGTTTTTACGTGATGATATGTAGCCTTTAGCCATCCTCGATAAATGAGCTATCTAACACCAAAAGAAACTTTCAAATCGGGCCTGTAGTTCTTGAGATTAGCGCGTTCAACCAAACAAATAAACAAACTAACTCTTCAGCTTTATATATTAGTATAGATGTATAGATCTTGGTTCTGGTAGCTCTGATAGTCGCAGTGTAGCGTTGC